>OOFB01008641.1:29107-46235 GCA_900323305.1 Trachyrincus murrayi | reverse complement strand
TATTAAGGACAGCCAAAAACTATATAAGCAAATACAATTCAGTATTATCCCCCTATGTTCTTCCTTTAGATGAGTTCATCCATTGGAAAAACAACGCATGTTGAAAGATAGACGGACATACGCTATTGTTGATTATCTTTACTTACACAGCACAGAAATAACCACAACTTGCAGTAATTTCCATTACATCTATTCACAGTTAGGCGTTTCAAAATAAGAGCTGATTGAGATTGTGTTAGTTAGATAAGAGAGAGAGGGGGTCTTTTATTGAATTGAATGTCAGCTAGTGTTGACATGGTCCCTGCTCTACACTGAAGCATTTAATTAGCCAGAGCCAATTACCGTTGTTGAAAAAAATAGGAAATAAAAGTGTTCCGATTGAAAATTGGCTGCGATTACACTTTAACAACTCTATTTCCTATCCAGTTTCAATTTGAAGCCCAGAAAAAAATGATTGCTTTTCCTCTGATATATATATATATATATATATATATATAGTAAAGAGTAACTATAGGTTAGAGGCTGTGTGGCTGTACACACGCATTCAGTGTTTATTTGAATATAGTCTTATGATGTTTGAATACATTCTCTACCTCAGGGACTTTATACGTCATTTATACATTTATATCACAGCTGCCACAACATGTAACCTTCACCGTAGTGTTAAGGGGGATGCCAACACAAACACAATCACAAAACCAATGCTTTTATTCTGAAAAACCAAACTTATAATCGATGTAATGTTTTAGAAGCCTGACACCGTAATTCCATTTGTAGTCAGTTATCCTTGTGTGTGCGCTCCTTTCACATTAATGTAGTGTTTATTCACTGCCTAATTCTGGTTTCATTCAACCACCATTATAGTGATGCCAATTTAAGTTGCTGGGGAAAGACTCCATGACCTGCTTTCTCTCTCTCTCTCTCTCTCTCTCTCTCTCTCTCTCTCTCTCTCTCTCTCCCTGGTTCCTTTGGTTCCCTGTCATCCAGAGAACACTAATCTTCTGTCCCTGCATCACACCATACAGATGTTGTTCTTATGAAATACTCCCCTCTCTGAATGACAATCGACAGATCATGCTGTAAGTGGAGGTAATGGTCTGTTGAATGGGGTCAAGGGGTCCATTTTTCCCATCTCTCTCTGACTCATGACAGCCATACAGAGCCCGGGCAGTTTGATACATCACCAGTGTTTTATTTTAAATAATTAAGAAATTTGAGGTAAGGGAGAGGGTGGGTTTTAATGAGTCTCAAGGACGTAGTATTACGTGTCTCGGGGTACGTATGGTATCCCCATTCAATGACATTTTATGTCTCGCCTCGGACCTTTTTGGGGCTATTTTTGTCATTTTATTTAGCTAATTTAATGGTCTGGTTCCTCGAGAATATAACTCGGTAAATAATTAACCTGTAAAGCGAAATTCAAATTGTTCACACCTAAAGTGAACTGAACCAGAGTTCACTTGGAAGCGGACCAGAGTTCGGATGAGTGTTCACACCACCCCAAACCAAACCGTACTACCGGGGGAAACGCTCCAGGGTTCCATTAAAATGGACCAAACACCGCAGGCTTTTTTTTTATTTTTATAAAAAACATTTTTACCGCTGCTGAGCGTTTGCCAATCAAAGGTTTTTAGTTGCATTAGATCTCTCATTAGATCCAACATGAAATACGTCTCCCCTGCGTATGCGTGAATGTATCAGCAATCACCGATTGCTGGGCTGGTGGCCGGTTGGAAGATTTTAATCGCCCAACCCTATAGCTGACACCGTCTTCCATGAGAAAATGGTATTCTAGTCTCATTTATTTCATTGGAACATATGAAAAAAAACATTAGGTATATTTTGTAATTGCAGCGAAACTTGTTCTCTTGCCAATTTGCAAGTATCAGTGCAATAAAGTCGGAAAATGGCATATATTACATTATCTCATTGTGAATAATGCTAAACTTTCTTCATGGCACTATGCATTTGCATTTGCCTCCCATTTTGTTATGTGGCATTCTCTCCAATCCTGTAATGGAGCACTAGATCACCAAAACACTCACAGTACAGCAGCATTACTACAGTATACAGCCCACGCATGGGCTAGTCCCATCCCATCAGCCTAGGACAAGAACACATTTGGCATTGACTGCATTACATCGACTTTGCATTTTTATACCAATGCTTAAAGATAGGAAGGAGCACAAGCAAATGTGAAGGTCAAATCTCTTATTGCGTGTGTGTGTGTGTGCGTGTGTGTGTGTGCATATGTGTGTGCGTGCGTGTGCGTCAAAAGCAGGTATTTGAGTGATAATGACCACAAGGTTGACCACATCACATGCATCAGATGACTTACTGATATAGTGCCTGTGCTGACATGGCTGCATACATGCATATTATGTTGCTCATTTGCGTTTCCTTTCGGGAGACAGTGATTATAATCTAAAAACCCTCTTATACAGTGAGCTCACGTATATACAAATATCACAGCTGCACAACAACATGTAACCTTCACCATAGTGTTAATCTCAACGCGACATAATCTACACAATGGCCTACACAACGGTATTATCATATTACGGCATTACTGCACATTTTTCACTTTCACTGTCCCCGGGGGCAGTAGGCTAATGTTCACTGGACGCGACGTGCATCTAAGTGGGCTCATTTCATCGCCAGGTAACCTAACGAAGACCTGCACAGCGGACGGCTGGACGGAGATGCTGCCCATCGACATCGCGGTGAACTGTGGCTACAACCGGAACATCACCGGGGACGAGGTAAGGAAACCCAACCGAGAGCGACACCACAAGGGCCCCCGTATCTCTCGACTCCCCCCCCCCTGCAGCTCGACTCTCCACAGCACAGCAGGGAGCCAGCTCAGAACGCCACTGAGCCGGTGGCGCCGATGACATTATTTATTCGCGGGCATCAGATTCATAGAGAAAATGGAGCTGACAATTGTTTATTCATGTTAATTTCGTTCCTGTCTAACGCACTCGTGCCCAAGCAAGCGAGTGTAAATAATGCTTTTATGTTTCTCCATGCCGATCATATTGTGGTGTGGCAGCAGCCCAAAGAAATGCATGAAACGCATGTAACGACTAAAACACATCTTCCGTCCACTCTTTCGAGCTTCTTACGGGAATCTTCGCATCTGAGTCTCGTCCACGTCGGCAGGGTTTAGTGACTCTAGCGGACAGGCGCTGGAACCAGATGTCTTAAAACACGTCATCCCTCCTCTTTTCTCAAGCTTCGTTCCGATGTGCGATTTGCGTGAATGCTTTTGCAACACATCGGAAACGAAGCTCGAGAAAAGAGGAGGACAGACGTGTTTTAGACAGCGGAGACAACGAAGCTGCCAAAAGTGTCCATCTTGGCGATAGGCCTTTGACGTAACATTGTAAAAACCCACTCCTAAAGACTGCATGCTTTTACCTCTCGTCAGTGAGTGAGTACGACAAAGTTCAAAGCAAAACATTATCTATTCCAACGCTTCAACATAAAAGGCTGTGTGTGTGTCCTGAGAAAATGTTTTGCTAAACATACAAAACATCAAATGTACGACCACTCAGCTCTGCTGTGGTGGCGGTCTGAAGCGCGTCTGGGCCCTTATGTAACTCTTGGGTCAGTTTGTCTGTGAAATGCTGAAATCGCCCAGCCTGATGGATCAGAGTGTGTTGTTTAATGTTGTCTTGGTCTGTATAACTTATTACGCAAACTGTCTTCTTGGTCAGGCCTCCCTTGGAAGAGAGAGCCTTAAAACTCCATATCAGTAATGTTATAAATTAGTCATGAATAATGTTAAAGTAATGTTATAAATGAATGAGTAAATAAAATGGTAAATAAATAAAATGTCGTTCATTCATGCAGGTACTCGATAGTCCATTAGCCGACACTTTTACCCAAAGCGACTTACAGAGAACGACACTTGTCGTGACAAATTTGCCTTTGTTTGTGTGCGTGTGTTGTTGTTGTCTTCCTGCAGGGGAAGTTCTTCTGGCAAGTGAAGGTCGGCTACACCATCGGACACAGTGTCTCCCTCATCTCGCTCGTCACAGCCATCCTCATCCTCTGCATCTTCAGGTACTGTTTAATGTGACTAATGGGAACCAAACTAACCAGCCGGCCCTAGCGCTGCTCCTAATGCTCCTAATGCTCAACCCCCTCTGGTGTCCCTCTGTCCAAACGCATACACACAGGGAGGACCCAATGAATTCCCAAAGACACAGACCGATAAGACAATAATATCAATAATATCCCCCCCATCCATTGCTGTTGTTGCTTTTTGTTTGTGAATTTTATTGAGCAACTGTTTGTTGGAATTGTAACATTAACCCTGGGTTGTAAAAGGAAAACGTAGTAACATAGAACAATGTAATTAATAGTAAAAGTAGTTGTTTGTTGAGAGAGCGCGAGAGAGATTCAGTTATTTTAGAAACGTAACTTTAGGGCTTTTAACTTCCTGTGTGGTCAACCCCTCCTCTACTCGTTGCTACGTGAACTAGAAGAAAGGCCGGAGATGTATTGCTATTCTGGTGTCAAAGGGGAGCCATCCAACAAATTCTTTGAGAGTTAATCGTCTTTGATTGATGCCGTTTGACATAGAAATGAAAATAATAATAGTAATAAGGCTTATGGTAAACCGTGGAAGCGTGGGGAGGAGGGGGGAGATGAAAAACAAAACTGATGCGAGAAAAAGAGTTGTCTATCGCGCCCCTGTTCCACTTCCGCAATGGCCTTTTTGATTGATCCGCAATGGCCTTAGGATCAAAGGATTGATCCTAAGCTCGTGGATCAAGGCTGACTGGCTTCGGCTGGCTGCCTTTATCCCAGCCAGGCAGACTGAAGCCAGAAGGCAAAGCTTTTTTTGCCCTCGACGCCTTTTACATCAATGTCTTTTCCACAGAGGACAGCGGCTTTAAGACAGACAGGGTAACAGACCCGGGTCTGAGAGTCCTCTCCTCTCCCCTCCAATGACTCTCTTCCATCATGTCAAACATCGAAGCTTCAAAATAAAAGTCTCACAGTTACAGTTCACCTGCTGAACCGTTTCACTGTTATTCCCCATACCCCAGCCCGATGTAACATTGACAAATTTGACCAGGTAATCGCATTTACATTGATCTAATTAAAAAGAATTACATTCAATCAAACTGATTCAACAATGACCTGACAAAACGCCAACAAAAAAAAAAAAAAAGACTTCTAGGGCTAGGATGTCGCTGAGACCAAACCAAACCGAACAGAGATAATAATGCTGTGGTGTCACACAGCCGTTTAGGAGATAATGTTGTTGTTGTTTTTTAAATCTGTAGGCGGGTACATTGTAGATAGCCGAGTAGAGGGCTGAGTTACCACGGTCACACGAGGTTTCTGACTTCTGAATCAGTTTGTATGAAAAACCTTCATCCTGACGAAGAAGCTAACGTGATCAAAATGTTGCTTTTTATTGGTGGACATAAACTCATTGGGAGCAATATACAGTGTGCAGAGTCTACTCTTTCATACGTAATGTTGGCCCACTCGTCCCTGAATCAGTTTGTAACTGTTGCGTTTTCTTTTTGTGAACTGTTATGACATGCTGAAAGTGGTGGTGGTCTAAAGAGAGTAAACGTCTGTGGGATTTCCTTTGAGATATTTGGGATCCATCTTACAACTTCCACAGAGCACTCTTATCCTCTTATCATAAACACATATTTATATAAAAAGTCAGTTCTTCAGATCCACCCACACAATTACAACCAGAGATTTTCAACCATTTTTTATAATGAGCATGGAGACCCTCTGATCAAAGGTTGCGTGTGTGTGTGTATGTGAATCCATGTTTGTTTGTGTGTGCGCATGTGTGAATAATGTTTATGTGTGCGTGTGTGTGGTGTGCGTGCGCGTGCGTGCCACAAACAGTACCAAGCCATCTAAAATGAATCTGCCTCCTCTTCTCCACCTTTAGGAAGCTGCACTGCACCAGGAACTACATCCACCTGCACCTGTTCGTGTCCTTCATCCTGAAGGCCGTGTCCGTCTTCATCAAGGACGTGGTGCTCTACGAGGTGGGAGAGGTGGACAACTGCTCCTCGGGGTCTGTAAGTCCTGCTCCAGAGACTCACACACACATCCACATCATGCCCAGCAGTGTCGATTGTTGTTGTTGTTGTTGTTGTTGTTGTTGTAAAACCATCAACATTAAACCAGAAACCAACATTTGAAGTAGTAGTTTTTCAAAGTTAGCGCCACGACGATCATTGTGCTGGTTGAAAAAAACAAAAAAACATTAAATTAATAAAAACTAGAATGTAACTATTATTATTTCTTCAATTTCAAGAATCTCTAGCCTACGTCCTACTTAATCCTATCCTACATATCCTTTATAGCTCTTCGTAATGTCCTCTCTGGGATGAATAAAGTTTTAGGATTCTGGTCTGGGCTCACACCGTGCTCCTTTAGTAAGAAGTAAAGGTAGTTAGTAAGTAATACAGTACACCGCTGTGTAATCTTAACGGGATGATTTTTAACAACAAAAATCTTGTTCCAAACATGCTCTGTTATATGCTTCAGTACTGCGAAGAATGGGCTTCCAGAGTTATGTCTGTAAAGAAGATATTTATACTGCATGACGTGTCTACACGACTGGGGGAACACTGTTTTAGTTTGCCCATTTATTGGGCTGTAGCGTCCTACTGGAGCCATCCTGGTGACAGAACCCAGATGCTACATTATGGGCCAGTCCCAGAGAGGGCTTTAGAAAACCACAGCTCTCATGGGAACTGTGTATGCATGTATGCTAATGTATGTGTGCACAGGTTCTTGCATGCAAATGCAGTGTTTATAACTGTATTAGTGTTAGCGATTCAGTCTATATGAAGGGCTACGCTATGCAACAGCTAACTCATCCGCTACGGCTAAACTCTGGTAGCATGTGATTAATTTGTTCACTACACTGTTGACAGCTGTGTGTTTTAAAGCTGGAGCTCCAGCGAGCAACTTGTACTGATTTGCGAGCATTGAAACCAGCAGAAGGGAAATTAGCCACCGGGGGCCAATTTCACACCCTTTAACAGACCATGCCGAAACCAATTCCATGTCCAACCACTCTCTGTCAGCTAACAACCTCTTTTAACACTTGAATACAGTAGCTGTCAGAGAACCTCAATGCATGATGTGAGAAAAATTGTCTGTTAGGGCTGAACAATTAATCAAAATATTATCAAAATCGCAATATGGCCAAGTGCAATATCCAAATCACAGGATCTGCAATCTTTTGATACGGGTAAAATGTGTAAATGCTAATTTATAACACCGTTATAAATGAAGTACTGTAGTGCTGCAGAGATGCCCTCGCATCTCTGCGCGTTTGTTTGGTACAGACCCCAACAAATGTCACAAGTCACATCATGATTTTAAGTTATTTAACTGAAAATGAAAGCTGTGATGTTAAAATGATCATGATGATGATTTTTTTACCATATCGTTCAGCCCCTCTGTCTGTCTGTCTTTGGACCGACAAGTGTTTTATGTTTTATGTTCACATGCTGACAGCATGGGCCACGGGAAGATCCAAAGCTATACACTGGATAACTAACCTGACATCTTCCAAGAGCAAGGCTGAGAGAGCAGCAAGCGTTTGTAGTACTGAGACAGTAAATGCCAGCACTGATTGGAAGAGTACAGAGACAGAGAGAGAGAGAGAGTGGGGTTGCAGCAAAAGGTGTCTTGAGGAAAATCAATGGGCAATGTATATAGTGTCTCCATATAGGGTCATAACTATAGGAGAGAGATAATTAACAATGTATATAGTGTCTCCATATAGGGTCATAACTATAGGAGAGAGATAATCAACAATGTATATATTGTCTCCATATAGGGTCATAACTATAGGAGAGAGATAATTAACAATGTATATAGTGTCTCCATATATGGTCATAACTATAGGAGAGAGATAATCAACAATGTATATAGTGTATCCATATAGGGTCTGTCTCTGTCTCTCCATTTGTCTCTCTGTCTCCATCTGTCTCTGTTTGTCTCTGTTTGTCTCTCTCTCTCTTTCTGTCTGCCAATGGCTCTTTAAAGCCTTCCTTCGCAGTATGCCATGTGTTTGTGGGATCAATTTGAGTCCGCCATTAGCTGTCACGCATCTGTGTGTGACCCTTGAACCTTTGTAGCATCTTCTGCGGTGCCTAACAATGGCTGACGCATGAGGGGAAGGGAGCGTGGCCGTTCTCCAGGGGCTCAGACATTACAGCTGTGTTATTATTTCACGCTACAGCCTTCAGACGCATCCATCATTCATAGCCTCCAAGGAAGAGGCAGCAGCCAGAAGCTCAGCATCACCTTGTGTGTGTGTGTGTGTGTGTGTGTGTGTGTGTGTGTCTTTGTGGGCAGTTCTTGAACCACTATTTTATTAGACGGAAGCAGCCGATGGTCTTTCATATTGCTTTGTTGTTGTGCACATCTTCATCTTCCTCATCATCATCATCATCATCATCACCATCACCATCTTCATCATCATCACCATCATCATCATCATATCATTGTTCTCCTCTCCTCGTGGCTTTTTGCTTCTGTATTTTGCATTATTATTTGTATGTATTTCCTGGGAAATGCAAATTCCTGCAAATTCACCCCCCCCCGTCCCCGTCCCCGTCCCTTCCGCTCTGATCTGGGAGAGTGCTCAAAGTGTTCTCTCCGCTACCACATCACATGGGAGCGGGTTTTGGAGGAGCTGAAATGGGCTCTGAGATGCAGCGAATAGTTAGCTCCCCCGGGCCCCACTGGATAGAATAGTCCGGGCTCAGACTAGCCTGTGTGCTACCTGGTCAACAGCAGCCTGTGCGTTCCAGCGGTGGTGTGGTTGAGGTGTGCTTCTGTTGTGGCGATGGGCGTGAATTTGTCCAACCTGAACAAAACAAATCATCTAGTCTCTGCTCCATGTGGTTATTTGCCTTGTTCCTTTCTCTCACAGGCTTAGATGGTCATTGCTCAAGAACCACGGGTCTCATTATAGACAACAACATTGCTGCAGATAATCTTCTGTGAAGGCATCTTTTGTTGGAGACGAAATGAAGATTGCCTTCTGCCAATATGTCTTGCCGGCTTCCTGCTGTGATAACAAGCCGTGCAGAATACATGATGTATAATAATTAAGTATAATAAACTATAAACCAGGGCAACAATGCCTTGATATTACATTTGTGTTTGTGTGCCCCCTCCCCTCCAAGGTTGTTTTGTTGTATCCCAGGAACCCTACTCCTTAATTATATATTCCCTCCTGCATTACACCCTCAGTCTAAGACAACTTATCCCAGATAAAGCCACCTCATTTTGATTAAATTCCTTCCACATTAAAAAAAGAAGGAGCTGAAGGTATACAAGTCCTGCCGACTCCACCGCACACACACACACACACACACACACACACACACACAGACATTTATAAACCGACGACGTCTCCCAGTCCACAAAGCAATATTCTATCTTCTGATGCTATTAGCCTGGCATCGGCGGACTCACTGAGAGCTTAACTGGCTTATTACACCACAAAGCACTGAGGACATCAGTGTTTCCCCGAAGATTTTTTGTCCAGCAGCGTTACTGAGGTGTTGAGGTGCTGAGGTGTGTGCGCTATGTTGATGTGCGCGTGCACGGTGCTGATGTGCGTGTGCACGGTGCCAGAGAGGATTTAGTGTAATCAGTGATTCCAGTAGGGCTCTGGTGCATTCCTTTTTTCTTTTTTTTTCTTTGCACGGCTGATTGCAGTGGCGCTAGCAATCCAGCGGCGGCGCTGCACCACTGCTGGATGCATGTAGAGGAAACGCTGGACATGTCACAGCTAGCTTGTGACGGAGCGCGTCTCATCGTAGCCTGAGACCTCGCTGTACTCCTCCTCCTCCGCGTCATCCTGGGCACAAAAACCATGTTTCAAAACTGCTGTCAGAACTCTAAACGCCTCAGGGGGACCCACGCACCCCTACCACCACTTCCTCTTGTTTACCATTGTCTCTATGAATACATGAATGACACCTTTACAAGAGCACAAGAGCATAAAAGAATATCAAAAACATCCAACAACCATACATCAGACAGCACATAAATAACATAAAAACATGATAAAAAAAGTGCGAGTTCAAGATCGTCCCACTTCAGACCATGTGATCAGAGCTTGTGGGACAAAGTCCGCATCCTGGGCGTCCTAGACCTTTGCCCTGAAGGTAAAAGTGCATATTCAGACCATAGAGGGTGCAGTGGATCTTCATGGTGTCCTGGTCTGTCATGTAAGTAATACTGCACATTGGTTCCCCAGTTCTTGCCACCCAGTTTAACAACCTGTCCAATGTGTTCTTGTCTTGTACAGACAGTGCTCCCCCCCCTCAACACTGAATATAAAAGGTCAATATACTCTGAATGCAGGTCTTGTAAAACAGTGTCAGCATAGTTCTGTCCACATTAAAACTTCTACGTTTCCTTAAAAAGTGCTCAGGTACTTCCACTTTTTGACACTTTCAATGGTTATTTGTTCATAATTACAAGGGACAGAGAGGAGTTCCTTCTGAGATCAATGGTCATTTCTTCAGGTTTCTTTGTGTTATCTGAACACCAGTTATAGATGTGGTTAATCTCAGCTCTATAACTGGTCTCATCGTCGGTTAAAAGGCCTATCAGAGCCCCATCATCTGCACATTTTATCATTGTACAATTATCCTCACAGTCATTGGTATACAATGTGAACAGCAGAGGTGACACAACCTTGTGGTACCTCGGTCAGAGTGCTGACGACAGATGATGTTCTCAGTAAGGAACTTTTATATCCATCTTATGTAGGTATGATTTACACCCAGGCTACCCAGCTTCTCTGTCAATAGATCTGCCTGGACAGTATTAAAGACAGATGAGAAATCAGCAAACAGTTATGCGCACATAAGATGATGGGGTTTCCAGGTGTTTGTAAACTTGGTTAAGAAGTGTTCTGTTGCACCACTCTTTGCTTTATATGCAAATTGTAAAGCGTCCATGTGACCATTGGTTCCAGACTTTAAGTGAGATAAAGCGATTCGCTCAAAACATTTCATGACTACTGAAGTTAAAGCTGCCGGTCTAAAAGCATTTAATTCAGAGGGATTTGTCTTTTTAGGTAATGGGATTATTTTAGACATTTCCCATAACCTCTGAATTATTTGTGAGTCCAGTGATGCGTGAAAGAGTCTCGTGAATACAGGGCTTAACTGCTCACAATACTTCTGTAGCGTATTCCCATCCAATCCATCAAGACGATGGATTTCCTAGTATTTATCCAGGAGAGGGTGCGTCACACTTCCTCCTCCAGTCCCTTGGGCTCGAATTGGGACGGTCTATCTGTCTCATAACGTGCAAAAAAAGCAATTTAAGCCATTGGCAAACTGCTGTTTGTGCAGAGTTGTTCTGCTGTGAGTTGAGGCCAACCATGGTTTTTACTCCACGCCTCCCGTCATTGCCCTCGAGTAGCTGCTCCACTTCCGCTCTGTAGGCCCTCTTTGCTTGCTTTATTTACGTCTGTATTTCCCTCTGAATCAGTTTTCCCGTGCGTCTGTTATTCATTTTTAATGCCTGTTCTTTTCCAACTAGAAGCTTTTTTATAACAGCAATTAACCGGGTTTAGACCAAATACTAATCAATGTTTTTGTTTGTTTGGTGGGGATCACATTATCTACACAGAAGTTAGTATAAGATGTGACCACTTCTGTATATTCGCCTATATCAGGGCATTCAAACACCTCCCAATCCATACATTACAGTCAATACACTGTCCTCATCCCACACTTTCACTAATCTTGATTTGGGTTTTTCAGTTTTACATTTTTGTCTGGAGGACGGTTGTAGAAACACAGTGCCATGGTCGGATGCACCCATCGGTGGTTTTCTGGTCGCCTTGTAGCCAGTATTGATATTGCCATAGCATAGATATAGAATAGAATAGAATAGAACATTTTTTCATCCTCTAGTATAACATTTGACATATTTGACATAATAAAGTTTCTCATATCTTGTTGTAGCAGTTAACCCCTGCTACACGCCAGGCTCGACCAGGACACAGGCAGTTGTTGTAACCCAGTTTATTGGGGTGTTGGCAAGACGTTACAGCCAGAGCAGGTGTTACATGTTGACATGTCCGTGCTCTCTCTCTCAGGCTGGTTTAACCTGTGGGCCTTGATTACTCTCATGCACCACAGGTGTGCAGCCTCACCCAGTCCCAGAGTCTAATCAGCCTGACTCGGGCCAGGTGAGGCTGCTTGGATTAAGTTTGAAGTGAAAAATCGGAACAATTTAGTTCAAGCCAGTATAAAGAAAAGTCTGATCCAATGGATGAATTTCTCTGCTTTCTTCTGTTCTGTTCTGGCTAACGACAGCATACTGTTTATATTGTTAACCTGATATCACCTAAACACCTGCAAACATTGTGTGTGTGTGCGTGCGTGCGTGTGCGTGTGTGCGGTCAGGTGGGGTGCAAGGCGGCGATGGTGTTCTTGCAGTACGGCATCATGGCCAGTTTCTTCTGGCTCCTGGTGGAAGCGCTCTATCTCCACGCCCTATTGGCTGTCTCCTTCTTCTCCGAGAGGAAGTACTTCTGGGCCTATATTCTGATTGGTTGGGGTAAGAATGGAAGAATGATCCAGTCATGCTGTTTCACCACAATGCAAATGTGGAGTGTGTGTGGTTGATGGCTGGTTTAAGCAGCCTCACCTGGCCCAAGTCAGACTGATTAGACTCTGGGGCTGGGTGAGGCTGCACACCTGTGGGCCTTGATTACTCTCATGCACCACAGGTGTGCAGCCTCACCCAGTCCCAGAGTCTAATCAGTCTGACTCTGGCCAGGTGAGGCTGCTTAAACCAGCCACCAACCACACACGCTCCACAGCAAAAAAAGGAACATGACCCCTTTTTTGCATTTTAGAGGCACGAGACCGGCAGCGAAATTGCTGGAAGAATGTGTCGGAATTGTATTTACACGTTATGTACACGTTACACTGTTGTGTTTCCACCGACAGGCGGTCCAACGATTTTCATCACAGCTTGGACTGTCGCAAAGGCCAAGTACAATGATGTGGGGTAAGAGCGGTCAAACTGTCCTGGAGGGACCCTGGACTCAAGCTCCTACTGTAAACGTTTAAAACGTCTTCCAACTGATTTTTATTTCTTTGTCCTCCTGCCAGGTGCTGGGATATCATCGAGAACACGGATGTCTACTGGTGGATCATTAAAACTCCCATATTGGTCTCAATTTTGGTACGTTCCCACAAACGTACACATATTCTTTAATTATTCATTCATAATTTATCCATTTTTACTATATCATCAGAGACATAATCGGAAACAAAAGAAGAATTCCGTCTTATACATACATAGTCGTCTATTGACACTCAAAAGTAGGTGCCCTATTTCCATTGTATTTCAATCAGGAGAGACTAGTATAAAAATGAACATTTATTGACACATTTGCCGATTGGACACCATTAAATTATTCTTCATGGGGGCAACAAGTCACAGCAGATATGAGCATGCCTGAGAGATGTATTATACTAAACAGGCGCAATTGCTCCTGTTTAAAGAGGCAGGGAACCCCAAATCATGTTTTTTTTAAACATGGTAATATATCGTATATGATCGTCAACATAGATATCTATGCCGTTTTGTCACTGTTACTAAAGTAAGACTGTAATGTAGAGAAAACAGCTGTACAATGACCCCAGAACTGTTATAAAGTGAAATTCCCCTTTGACCATTTAGATTTTTAAATTGGAATGCATTAAAACCCGAGGGTGTGCGGGAGACATTTTAAAAGGTGTGAAATGAGTGGGGAAAACTGGGCTGCAGTGGAATTCAATACACTTGGAAAAGTACTTTCTAGGTTCTTTAGTGGCACGTTGTGAAAGGAACACACGCATACAGAGAAAGTCTTACCTTATCTCACCAGTCTTATTCCAGCAGACTGCATTAAGACCACACAATCGCTGTCATGTTTTTTATGAAGCTCTCTGGCGTCCATTATTCATGTCTGATGCTTGTTTTGGCGGCCTCTTTTCAAGGCTCCCGTCTCGCGGTCCATCACTCAACGGGGTGTGTGTGGGGGGGGGGGGGGGGGGGGGGGGGGGGTAGCCACAGTGGACGCCGATCTGATTTTAATGCCGAATGTTTCATTCAACGTTTCTTCGTTTTTGTAAACATTCTTCCAGACTCTTCAACACCTTGGGGGTGAAACACCTTATCTCAAGTTGTATCTTCAAACATTATTTAAAATGTTCAAATGTGTATATTTAAAAAAAAGATGTGATTCTTCTGAAAAAATTCTCCAGTGCCTTCCAGGAGATGCTTCATACGTTTTTTTTTTTCCATCCCTTGCAAATCTTCTGCAGATGAACTTCATTCTCTTCATCTGTATCATTCGAATACTTCGTCAAAAGATCAACTGCCCAGATATAGGAAGAAACGAGTCCAACCAGTATTCGTAAGTATATTTTGAATGTTTTTTTCGTGTTGTGAAACTCTATTATTTATTGGTGTTATTCATTAGGTACAGGTATAATAATAGTGTGTCTTATTTCTATCCTGGTCTACCTCCTCATTCTGTGGAGGTTAATGCGATGTACAAGCTTATTTTAGACATTTACATAAATGTAGGTATCTCTAAAGGTACGGGTAAAAAACTATAATATTTATGAGTGTTGCATTCCTCTGGTGGCTCACTGTAACAGCACTTAACCAAAAGCTCAGTTGTTATCCTCAGCGCATCGCCAGGTTTAGAAGTCCCTCTCGAGTACGAAAGTAAAGCAATGAAACCATCGCCGGGGCAAATCCTATTCATCATAATATCCCTGTAGCAGAACTTATTTGACTATTTGATTTTGGGCTCTTTGTGTCTCACAAGCATTTCTCTCGGCTAGGCTTTCGAAAGGCTCGGATAATTCTTTAGCTAAGTTATTTTCCAACTGATACTGTTTTGACGTCTGTTTTGTTCCCCCATCCAGCTCAACGCCGTTGTTCTGCGAATCTAAACGTCTAACCGTCTACCACTGGTGTCTTCGTTACAGGAGATTGGCGAAGTCAACGCTGCTTTTGATCCCCCTGTTCGGAATCAACTTCATCGTGTTTGCGTTCATCCCAGAGCAAGTGAAGACGGAGCTGCGCCTCATTTTCGACCTGATTTTGGGTTCCTTCCAGGTACAGTGTAGCAATCATTTTTTAAATGTACGAAAAACAAACAAACAATGAATGGTTAGATACTTTCATTTGTGATTCTGTGTAGCTCAACTGGTAGAGCATGGCATTAACGCTGTACAGGTTCAGGGTTAATTTCCCACTTGGGCCACCCATTCTATGGATGTATAGTCTCACAGTATTGTGAGACCTTTTCGATAAAAGAGGCCAACAAATGGCCTACATTAATTTGCCCTTGATCCATCATACGGAATACCTCACCTCAACCGATCAGTGTGAACCAATATTGACTTTTTCTGGATTTATGCTCGTATTTGGCGAGAGAGTTCAGAGTCTGCTGTCATTGGCGAAGTGGTAGTGCTCCTATTTCAAACCAAGGCTGCATTCCAATAGTCCTTCCATAGGGATTTTGCCCGACCTTGCTTCGTAAATCTCTAGATGTTCTCCTCTGTATTGCCGTTGGACCCACTGTCCCAATGTTTAGTAAGCCAGATAGGCAGCTTGCAGCGGCCACTGCACCGACTTCGGATCAAGGTTAGTCAGTTTATCATACATAGAATCCAGGAAGTGTTTTTTGACAATGACAATGTCCCACAAACGTCTTTAAAGCAAGTCTGAAGGTTTTCATTGGCCCAGATGATCAACAGTCCATGTTGTCTTTAATGACACAGAAGCAGCTGTCCCGATTCCACACCACTCCTTTCCTCCTGCTCAACCACTAACTGCTACTGCTTATCTCCTCGAAGATATAGCGAATGAGCAAGAGGAAAGAGGACGAGGGAAGCAGGTTTTGGAACACAGCCTAAAACAAATGGCAGTGCCCCCGGTCGATTCACCCTGAGAGAGTTATGGCTTTGAACCGCTGTGTTATTTCATCCCCATAATGAGCAATGTTAGGGAAAGGAGCCGGACCTAAGCCATGCTTGGAAACCAAGAATACTATTATGTTCCCACCTTTCTTATCAACCTGATCACTTATTTGTTAACTGACTTTCCACCAAATTGTCCTCGTGCAACACATGGAATTTGTTAGCCTGACCTCGCCAGACCAATTCGCAAATGCATATTAGTCTGGAAACTCTCGCAATTGGATAGACCTACATCCAATCAGAGCAATGAAACGCTTCTAATTAAACTTTTACCAAATCCTGTCGGAAGTACGGCAAACACATCTTTCTTATCAACAAAAGCTTTAAGTGCAGTTGTTTGTTCTTCTTTTAGAGAAAATATAGCGTCCAGTTTGTTCAACACTGCCGTGATAGCGGGTACAACAGACCGTTCCACAGACCTGGTGGCCAGACCTATCTGCCAGAGCAAATAACACAGGAGCTTGCAGATTCATCTGGTTCCCAGGCTAGGGATTTGTTGCAGTAACTCCAATGTTGATGGGTTGTTCTCAGCCTCACTTGTAGGTCTTTGTTTTGGATGAACGCGTCTAGTTTAGTTTACCTCTTCGTGTTTGACATATACTGTAATGTGGTGTACGTCATTGACGATAAATCCTTCGCGCAGGTATTCAACGTGCGCATACACAATCAAACACACACGTCAGCTTAATGACACGTCTCAGTCGTGCGGCTGTAACCCGGTGTATTAGTCTCTGTGTGACATCTAGTGCTTGTGGTCTCCGCAGGGCTTTGTGGTGGCCGTGCTGTACTGCTTCCTCAACGGTGAGGTAGGTACCACCGCCATGTAAACACTATATATATACGCCATGTAAACACACATAAACGTTCTGGTACAGCCCCTGGCTGACAAGTATGCCCCCGGCATACTTGTGGGCATCCCCTGCAGATAGACTGTGTAAGTTGGATAAAAGTGTCTGCTGAATGACTAAATAGTAAAACGATTATTTATCTTTACTTGCTAAAAGCTACTGGGTTTGATCCTCATGTCCTCATGCAGCCTACACCTAAAACTCTCATTTGTAAAGCACCCTTTTCTCCCTCTCCTCCAC
>OOFB01008641.1:7383-20259 GCA_900323305.1 Trachyrincus murrayi | reverse complement strand
GGGGGGGGGGGGGGGGGCGTATAATGATCAGCCAGAGAGCTGTGGCCTTTTGTCTCGAGATGAGTCGTGAGCACACAAAAAAGGAAATAAATCAAAGTTCCAATAGAAACACAAAGAGGCGGGAGCTGTTGGCGGGGGGGAATTTGGTGGTTACAAAGCCAATTCAGTTTAATACAAATACAAAAACACATCCAATCCAAATACTCATGTTTGGTTGTTTGTAATGAAGCCTGTAGTCTTGTCAGACATCTAGGCTCATGCAACTAGAATGTGAGAAAGGAGTCATCAATAGGCAACCTATCTCCGTCGTATTAATCTATACTCACGTTAATTTGAGTGCTAAAATCAGGTGTCATCAATTCAAATCACATCAGTTTAACTTCAGGTTATTGTGTATCAATTACTGCAGTGGCTTCATTAGAAGTCATTCCGAAGGATTCCTCAGGCTGCTCTTAATTCGACCTCCTAATGGATTAAATAATCAAGGTTATAGAACGAAAAGGCTATGCCTATTTTATTGTCAAACATGAAATAGACACGTGCCCATCTGTGTGAACTTGATAAATGTGGTGTGAAATTGTATGGAATCAAAAGATTGCAATGGACCGGCATCCACGTAGGCCTATCATTTTTCAAAACACTGATTTGTTGAAGAACTTGACTAACTTCACTTCTCAGGTAGTGTAAGGGCTCCCCCTGGTGTCACAAAGCAGAAGTGCATTATTGGCCTGAATATGGGTACCGTTGATACAACGCAACAGTTTGAGCCAACATTACGTCTGATGTTGGCCTAAAGGTTTAACACAAAACGACTGTAGTTTGGGCTGTACTGTCGTATAGCGCATTTCCTGATATTGTTTTACTCAAGCCTAAAAACTAAAAGTAAATTATACAATTACAATTTTACAGAGAGAATATAATTAGTACAGCAAGTAAACCTACCTTTAAATTGCATGCAAAAGCAAAATAGTAGACATCCTAAAACTAAAAACTAAAACTATTTGTGGGCTAAGATAACTTTATACTGCAGTATCTTTGGCATAGTGTGTATTTTTACAGAATGAAATGAAAAAGCAAACGGCAAATTAAAAAGCCACTATTTATTAATGAAATGTCAGTTTTATCAAAGCAGGAGATTAGGTGTGAAACATCATTTTTATCTGGAAATGGCAATGAATAAGCCAATGTATTTTTGTTATTTTTATAATGTTCTAGCTTATTACTTTTTTAGGTAGAAGGAACCGCCACAAAAAAACAAATCAAATCATAACACCTGATTGGCTCTGAGAATGTTTCGGACTCGGTTCTGTTGCCGGGTAAGACATTTGATAATACCCAAAATATCAAGAACATTAAATTAAACAGTGCAGTTCTACAAAGTGTTCAGAAACACATACTTCTTAAAATATTTTACAAACACCTTAATTTAGTCATAACAATCATGTTGGTAGTGAAGTCCACAGTCAAAATATTCTGTCGATCTCCCCTCCATTAGCATTTTCTCCCATTCTATTAAAATCTTTCAGCATCACAGATGCACTAATGAATATACAAGATCACAAATATAAAATTGTTACAAAATATTTGCTTCAATAATAGTGGAATAACTAATAATAGACAACGCAGGGCATTCTTCTAGACAGGAATTCACCTGCATTGAATCTTGGGTTGAATTCTGTCAACCCTCTTTCTGATTTACCAAATCATCCTGTGTTTAAAAATGTAAACGCCTCCAAAATATATACAAAGACTTTGTTGGAAAAACTTCAGGAACAAATAAATGACGTCAAACTATAAGCTAGTAAGCTAAAGGCTGTCAAAGTGTGGGATTGTCTTTCCTTCACCTAATATTGCATTCTTAATTTGTTGACAATGATCATTTGGTAATAACGATAAGAGCTGTGATAGAAAGGACATGTTTTCCACCACAGCCACAATGCTATTCCTCCAACCTTGTTAGTTATTTGTCTCACATTCATACGCACTCTTCACACGACATGGAATTTTAAGCACATTTCTCCAAAAGCAAAAAAAATAGCTACACATTCAACCCAATTGTATCAAAAGTTCATTAGCAGCCCCATTAATAAAAATAACCAACGATTTTCTGCACTGTCAGGAACACGATGACTTTTGCAGCAACAACCAATTTTTTAAAACAAGGAATTTACGATGACTTCAGCGTAGCCCGATATGTACCGCACTTAAGATCGACTGCAGTAGCCATAAGAAATGAAATAAAAATATTAAATAAAAATACAACTAATAAAAAAGAAAATCAATAGTGCAGAATTCTTACATTCCATTTGACAATTCTCAACAAGTGCTTATTATATTAACAACAGAATAAATGTTTAATAATAAATGTATAACAGACCGGCATTGAATAATTATACGGTTATAATTCATTTTGAAACAAAGTAGTCGAAACAGCCGAATAATTGATGAGTTGATTAAACTCTCTCCAATTAAATAAGTGGGATAAAAAATTGTTTGTTGATGTATAAGTCAACCGTGTCTCTGTATAATAGATATACATAACTATACATTATTAAGACTCGGATCGGAGTATTTGCAAAGAGTAGCCAAGCACTTGTAGTAGAAAACACCATTCTGTGATATTGGACAAACAATGCTTTAAGCTTTTTGGAGGTCAGTAGATCACCCAAATAAGATAGCTAATTATTCTTAACTATCAAGAAAAAGAATGCCAAGAAATATTGAAAATGTATAATTTCCATGTCAATATAAATCTAATGCCTCTAACCATTATAATACCTCATTTCGCATTGTAAACTCTTTAAAATCCTGATTTAGACAACAATTAAAAACACAATAAAAACACACAGTTTAAACCAATGAAAACATCTCTCATTTTAAATAGTTTAGAACAACTGGAAGGATTAAGGTACGACATTGGGTTTGCCTTCCATTGCAAAACTTTGGTTGAGAAGTTGAATTTTAAAAATATCTACTTGAATCGGGAGCCAATTTCTCCCCAAAATTAAAGCAAAAAATCTATCCTGAACACCCTGGCGGACCATCAACAAACACTTCCCTTTACTACGCCCTATGCTTGACACTCAGTAGTCTTTCAACATTTCTTTACCTTTCTATGTGTAAATAAATTACAGATATTGATAATTCTCTACGAGCCGGAGACAAAAAGAGATTAATTGCAGTTTTGCTCTCTTCCATTTTCTTGGTCTTGGAGAAAAAGAAGAAAAAAAAGGTACTCAAAGTGCAACAGCTTCCTGTAAGTCCAACACAAATATTAAATGACACTCCTTCAAAGTCGTTAATCCCGATTTCATGACGAATAAAATGTGGTCTGTTTCAAGAAAAGTAAGCATCATTTTGCCTGTGTCCTCATGTGAACCAAATGGACTGCTGCCTTCATTCACTTCCTTTACCTGCACCAAGCTGTGGAGGGAGGGGAGGGAGAGAGAGCGAGAGAGAGAGACACACAGATGGAGAGAGAGAGAGAGAGAGAGAGAGAGAGAGAGCTGGAAGTCAATCCACCCACTCCACTGTCATCGCTCACACCCCACAGTCGTTGCTCCTGTCCAGGACCTTGCGAGACAGGATGAGGGCGGTGGAGAGACAGGCCACGGAGGTGTGGAACAGCAGCTGCCACACGTTCCTCAGGCCAAACAGGTAGGTGTTGCATAGCACCAGGACGCCCAGCAGACAGATGGACTTGAACCTCTTCCGAGACGAGTGGAAGAGATACAGGTGGCACTGTTGGGACAAATCACGCACGCGTGGACTGGGGTTAGCAAGGAATTTAGAAGTAATACCATGCATTACTGTGTCTTAATGTGTTTTACCTGAAAAAGACAGCAAACGAATGCCAGGAGAAATGCCACCACACTCCATAGAGCGTCGTAGTCGTCCTGCATTAAAAAGATGCAATAATATCACGTTTATAGATTTCACAGTCAGAGTGTCAAATAGACAACTATGTGCTATCATTTCTATAGCACAGAGGCAAACCGTCCATGATGTGCTT
Organism: Trachyrincus murrayi; assembly: GCA_900323305.1. Classification (NCBI taxonomy): domain Eukaryota; kingdom Metazoa; phylum Chordata; class Actinopteri; order Gadiformes; family Macrouridae; genus Trachyrincus; species Trachyrincus murrayi. Next base: position 16,247 of record OOFB01008641.1, on the reverse strand, counting down.
AAAAAATATAAAATCACCTTGAAGTAGTTTTATTGTTGCTGTTTATGACTGACAGTGAATTCAAATGTGCAGTTATGAGATGTGGGTCTTGCTCAAGGATGCCTTGTAGACAGCGGACATTGGGGTTTGAACCCAGAATCACCCCTAATCATTTCAGTGATCGATTCGAGGCCTGCGATGCAACCCTCTTACCTGGAACGTGTACTCTATGAGGTGGACGCCCCGGATGAGGTTTAAAGACGCACACATGATGTTGAGGACCAGGGACAATATGCCTGCTGGAGTCACCGGTTCTAGTCTCGCATTCTGACCTACACAGCCACAACACATGATTGGACCACACAGTTTAGATTACAGGAACACACTACTACTGAAACCACTTCCTGTTCCTATGTTAATCCCCAATCAAATCAAGATTTCTTGCTCAAGGAGCCCTACACGTTAGGCTGAGGATATCGGGGATCGAACCCAGTACCTTTTGGCTGGGAAGTCAAACACCCTCAGTGTTACACTATCCGTACCTACTCCAGAATATGTATTACTGTATACTATAGCTTGATATATAAGCCTATAGTTAGTATAATAACCAACACCTACATATTATAGGTGATTTGTTCATGGGAAAGACATACCAGAGCCAGGACCTTGCTCAATATGTCCGTTGGCCAGCCCGTTGGTTAGCTCCAACTCCTCTAATGTTAGCACTTTTGGCGGGTGTCTTTTGAGTTCTTCCCGGACCTCTGCCAACGTGATGTCCAGCGCTGGGCCGCCTCCAATCTGGTTATATTGCTGCTTTAGCTTCTGAATAGTGCCGTCTGCACCAGAAGGAACAAGAGTTGCTCTCATACAAATGAACATGTCGTATATGTTTTGTAACACACACACACTTTTGTTTTCAACTGAATCATGTGCCACTCCCTAATGTTGAGGCTACCTCCTCCTACTCACCAAATTCCAAAAAGGGATATGGCCTGATGGCTAGGCTGACCGCTGTGTTATCGAAGCACGCCTTGAATGCCCAGCACAAATCCTCCAGAAAACAGAAGGCCTTGGCAACAGAGAGGCCACGGTGGCACACGGCCATGTAGGACACACCCTCAGAAGAAACGAAGCTACAACGTCGGGAGGGAAACGGGTATTAAACAAACAGGCACCAGGGTCATCTGCAGTGTAGCTTCTGCCACCATAGAGACAATCGATTGTCGTGTTTGGTGCAGACTTCTTACTATATGTTTAGGTCCTGGCCCTTGACAGTGCCTCTCTCGGGGAACCGGCCTAGTGCCTTGCTCATCTTCCTGAGCTGCTGCTTTCTCTCCTGGAGTTCTCGGTTGTGGGCGAAGTCCGTGGAGGCCGAGAGGGGGAGGCCGTCCCTCACCCGAACCACAAAGGCAAATAGGATCATTGGCATGGTCCACTTGGCCAACGACTAGCAGCACACTGTCTACATCTGCAGAGATCAGGCTCGTCACTACACGCAGTCATCGCTGTGCAATAAGTGGTAATTGATAAATAATTGTAGTCACTTATGTGGATAGCTGAACAGGCAAAACTGTAGGTTTTCATTACATTGCAGTGGTATCGACGGATGGATGTATGTGATGTATATTGTGGACTTGCACCGACGTTGCTTGGCACCCCTTACCTTAGTATCCCTTGATTCATATTGTCTCAAATGGCTAGTTTATCTTGCGAGGTAACATGTTGTGAATTGAGACCAACTTGCAGGTGCCTGGACAAAACTTTTAACCGTATCCGCACATAAATAGTAGACGTGCTTTAATCCCAGCGAGTTTTCGAGGGAATTGGAAATCTTAACAGTACTGAGCACGTTGTTACTTGTAAACATCAACAAGCTAGCACGGCCTCTGTGTTGCTCCTCCTGTCTTCCGGGTCGACCCCAAGACACGGGAACCCGGAAGGGACAAAAGAGGTTGCACCTCGTTCCGGGATGCTCCAAATTAGCGTTATTGACAAGCGAGAGAGGGCGGGACTTTCAGGTACACGGGTTTAGCGGCGAGAGAGAGGGAGGAACTTTCGATAGAGGGATATCCGCTTTCGTCCAAACTCCATATTTATTCTCCTTTGTCGTCGTTGTTGTTAATCATCTTCTTATTCGTTAGACATGTTATTATTCTCTTCGCTCCAGAGACTGTTAACTGGCGTATACAGCTCAGACCGGAAATTGCGTTGTGGTAGACCGGGATAACGCCACAATTCAGGATCCTCTCTCAGCCTAAGTGAAGTAGGCTTCCAGACACCAGTCAGTGACCAGCTAGCCAGCTACCAAAGGGGTTGATGCTACTATATACAGGTATCTATCTATTTCGTCGTGTAATAGTTACAATTTCATAAGCGGAATTATGTTTTGAGTTTGGACTATGTCTCTGGTTGCGATTTGCTACTCATTTAGCAACTCATTAGCCTCGTTTTAGAGACGGTAGTAGTCATCAACAGCTAGCTACTATGCTAGCTGACGGTATTATTTTATAAACGGCATACGTATTTACTTTAGTTCACTTTGTACGGCTGTCAAATATTTCAAGTGCATAATAGAGACTCTTAAACTCTACAGTCTTTTAGCTTTGGTGCACAACAGCAACAAGAAATAATATCGTGCCCACATCCTTTATTTTTAAAATGTATTTTAACACTAAATCCTTTTTTGCATTTCAAGTTTTTTTTTGTTAGACAGCAGTAACTGGTTTTTGTCAGTCGAGATTAAATCATGCCTTTTTCCCCTTAAACAACATAACTTCAAACTCATAATACAATGTTGTTTTTGGCACGTGCGTCTTTCTTGCTTTCATCTAGAAAGTGGACGGTGTTCCGCTTTCATGTCCCGGGACGCTTTGGCTGCACGCGACGCGTTGTCCCAGAGCTCCGCTAGTGTTAATGTGTGTGTGTCTATAATTAACCTGGTGGTGCCTCTCCGCACGACAACACAAGGCATCCGACCTTTAACACGCACAGGCATTGTGACCTGCTGTAACTAAGCTATTATTAGAGCCAAGTGCGAGACCTCTTGTTTTGGGGGGGGAGAGGCTGTCCTCCTCGACATGCCTCTGATCTTGTGCATAGTTATTGAAATGGATACACGGTGGTGTGCGATTAAAACCTTTGACGTAAATATGTGTATGGCTGAGTTAGGATGGCACCACGAGTTAGGATGGCACCACAGCTGTTGTGGTTTGCATAAGGGTTGAGTGATATTTACAGAAATGCCTGTGTAAATATTTGTGAGCGGACACTATCGAAAAGTTTGGTTTGTATCTTACAAAATTGTTCTCGTAATGGTGGAACTATTTACTGTAATTCAGCCTTTGCATCCTAAACAAAATCAGCTAAGCACATCCCTTATTAGTTATTATGTTGATAGATTGCCCAGTTCTAGCAGCATCCTGTGGAAAATTCTCTTCCGATAATTGTACTCCAGGTTAGGTTTCTGTGTAATACATTCTTTTCAAAGTATAGCCTAGCTTTATCCTTCCCAGCATTGGCATGTAGCTGTATGCAAAGGCTATGCTTCAGTAGAAAATGTACCCGTTTTCTCATTTAATCAATGCCGGTACGACCTGTTCTTTAACTTGTTCTGTGACATTCAAGTTTCATTGCTCTGAATATATATACATATATATATATATATATATATATATATATATACAGTATATATTGTTTGTGAATATATGCTTGGTAGCTTTTCAACTGAATTCACTGTTTATGAATTTGACCAGGATACGTCCCACGCTTTGCACCCCAATAGTCAGGCCTAATACCCTTAGTTGAGGACTGTAGACGGGCATTGCTGTGACTTGTTTTGTATACTCCTGCATTTCCCTACTGACTTCACTGATATGCCCTCTCTCTCTCTCTCTCTCTCTCTCTCTCTCTCTCTCTCTCTCTCTCTCTCTGACAAGCCTTGCCTCCAGTCTTATCTTTGTAACCACAAACTTTCCCACACACTTTTGTTGGACTTCTGCTCACGTTATGCAGTTTAAAGGGGAAATGCCCCATTTATAGCTTTACACCAGCTTAACGTGGTGCTTTTTATCGTTTTAGGTCAAACTGACTGTAACCACAATGGGCGTGAAAGACCGGCCTCAGTGCTACTTTGATGTGGAGCTCAACCGGGAACCTGGTAAGAGATTCTGAATGATTCATTGTGTTGAAGACTGTGTATTGGTATCTCATTTGTTATGAGCATTTTGTTTTCTAACTTAGTTTGGATTGCAGGCTACTTGTTCAATGTGCAGTAAAGCTATTTGTCATTGTTGGTTGGTTTGTTTGTGTATTTATGTTAATATTGAGTGTTACATTGTGTGCCTTGTCTTGACTGAAAATAACATTAGGGTTATTCTGAAGTAATGTCTGGTTTTCACCACACAATTCCTTTTTGATTAGAGTGAATGTACCTATTAATACTGCTGCACCTTATTTAAGAAATTAAAAAATGTGTCTCATTTGAAGTTTCATTCAGTTTTTAATTTTAATTTGTCAAAGGTCTGGTCAGGGTTTATCGGGCGTACAATGTACCCTGTAAACGTGTTCCAATTAAGCCCACTTGATCAAATGCAATATAAAATGCAATTTAAATTTGATTGATTTAATTGATTTGCTTTTGTTAATGGGTTTCATATAAACCATCCCATTAAGCAACCTTAAAAATGTTTATTTTTGATGAAATCTCTTTTGAGTCTTTTTTTAATTTGTTTTTCTGCAGTTGGGCGAATTGTTTTTCAACTTTTCTCCGACATCTGTCCCAAGACAAGTAAAAACTTCCTTTGTCTGTGCACAGGTGAGTTCTTTTTTGGTTTTCTGGTATTCTAGAATATCAACCTCCACTTCAGTAGATAATTAACATATCTCACCATTTAAATCAAAATGTGTGTCAGCGAGGGAATAAAGCTGGCTTATTTATGGTGCTTTTAAATACCCCTAAATCTTAATGTCCTTGTTTACTCCACTGGATATCAAGGAAATTTAATGAACCCTGGTCATTTGCCAATTCATTATTGCAATCTCCAGGCTGCTGGAAATGTGATCTTCAGTTTTCCAACGAAAGTGAAAGAGGAGAGTCGAAGGGAACATTTCTGTTAATTTGTCAGTAATCTAATCTTGTGGGGAGGAGGAGGAAGGTATTTAATGGAAGAATTAAAAAAATATCCCATTTGGTGGACACTTTTATCCAAAGTGTCTTACAATATTAGCATGGCCAGTGGGAATCGAACCCCTAACCATGGCAGTGTTACTGCCATGCTCTTAACAGCTGAGAAAGTAGGACCACGTTAAGCTAGACATGAGGACCATAAAGTATGGATTCTAGGGACATGGTGTACATAGTTATGTGGTGAGGGATGGACTCAGAGGCCTGGTGCCTCCTATGGGTCGTTCCACTGGGCTGACCAGGCTGCAGCAGACCAGTGGTGCCCTGTATGGACATGGTCGTAAATCTGGGGCTAGAAAGCAAATCAATCCTGCCTCTCATTTTTCACCCTCACTGGCCAGCAACATGATGTTGGCAAGGGGGGGGGGGGTGGATTGGAGACCGCGGATCGGTTGATGCCTTCCTTTCCAATGAGGCATCTGCAAAAATACAATGACACTCTCGGTCTCTGTCTCTCTTTCTCTGTCTCTCTCTGTACTGGCCTGGTTTCCTCTTGCTCTCTCTGAAAGCTTACCAATCTGTCCTTTTTTTGTCTGGTCGGTTGGTGCCTTCCTCTCCAAACAGGCATCCACAAAGTCCAATCTCTCTCTCTCTCTCTCTCCCTTTCTTTCTCTCTCTCTCTCTCTCTCTCTCTCTCTCTCTCTCTCTCTCACCCACCCCATAAAGGCTCTCACACCACCTCTCTTTTGTCGGGAGGAATCTCCCCACAGGCCCTTTTAGTTTCATGTCATGTCTCCCAGCCATGTACCCCATGAAGGGGCAAAGCTGCATGAAACAAACGAGAGTCTTTTAGCTTTGGAGACCTTAACGAGGGAATGCCTGGACAAGGTTATCAGGTTCGTTAGCACCACATGCCCCCACCCCCACCCCCACATGCCCCACCCCCACCCCACCACCTGCGGTTTCATTACAATGTTTTGGATAAACCTCATGTGGGGCGGGTGGGGAAGGAAAAAAACGTAACCGTGGCAGCCAGCGTTCAAGAATAGTTTTAGCGAACCCGACACCTCCTGGCTTCTGTTATATTGCAATGGCACCTTTTTAATAGTCGCAGACCTGTTGCTAGTTTTTCTGTATAAAACACAATTAACGCTTCGTCATGTTTTATTTTTTTGTTTGCAGGGGAAAAAGGAACTGGCAAAACCACAGGGAAAGAGTTGTGCTACAAAGGTTCCACGTTTCACAGAGTTGTAAAGAATTTCATGATCCAGGGAGGGGACTTTACTGAAGGTGAACCTTCCAGGCATAAGTCCTTTTACCACACAGTGAGCTAAAAGTACTGTGTGCAACACATAACGAATCATCGTCATACAAGTATCTCTGTTTGTCTGTAGGAAACGGAAGAGGGGGCGAGTCGATATACGGTGGCTACTTTGAAGGTGAGGAGAAAGGTGTTCATTGTGTCTCAACGCTCATCAAGAAACCTGTCCATATTGGCTAGATTTGAATGTGCATGCGTAGCGGTAAACCCGGGTCTCCTGTGGTTTTATTTTGTTTGTATGTTCTTCTCACCCTACCTTCTGAACTCTGACCTCTGCGGTCTGGTTGTTACTTTTGTGTGGTGAAAGTAGTCGGCTCTTTGCAAATCAGCATGGAGGCTAGGCATTCTCTCTTCATTGAAAGCTACGATCTTTCCTGCCTAAAATTTTCAACATATTCTTTTATTTATAGAGTGGTCTTTTGCAAAATGAGAAGGTAAGAGATATACACAGCTCAGTAACACCATGCCACAAACCCCCCCCCCCTGCCCAAAGTTCAAGAACTCTATTCCAAAGCCTTAATGTTGATTGTATCAGTCCAATTGTAAACTGTGTGATATTAAAGCTATGCCGCTGACCATTATGTAATGTTGATATATATACAGAGTGTCATTTACACCCTGTGCAATCTCCCTTAAGACCCAATTACAAATGACAATGCCTTACCAGCTATCTGCCTATTTTGAGTCACAAAATGTCCACAATCACGTTACTTGCTACTTTATTTTTAAACTTAAATGGAATACATCTTTTTTATGCCAGGGCAATTTCAAAGGATATTTTTAGCTTCACAAAGCACCTTCTCTTAAAGGGTAACTTTGGGATTTTTCAACCCTATATTCCAATCGTTTTGGGTCTAAGTGACTATTGCGGGCAACAATTAAAAAAATTGTTCCAGTATTGAGCGAGAGCACTTCAGCCGTCAGCCACGAAACGTCTGCAATCGTCTGTAATGTAACCCTTTGGGACAATAGCGGCCCGTCAATGTACGTCCTCTAAAAGTGCTTGTTTTGACACTGACAGGCTCAGACTGTTATTATAAGTGTTAGACAACATCATGGAAAGGATCCCTACCGAATAAAAAAACTCAAGTCCCGCTCAAGGAAAAGTCTCCTGCTCTGAAATCACCCGATCCTCGTGAACGTCATCCACATTGTTGAAATCAGCTAAATATTAAGCCATCACTTTGAAAATATTTTAGAGAACACTAAGCTACGCTTTCTGTTAGTCCAACACAACAAACTCTTGCCGGCACTCCTCTCTCCAACTCTCACTCACGTTTCCACCGTTCCCTTCCTGCAACAACTCGACTCTCTTTCAGAGCGAAAGGCAAAGATAAAACTTGTATTTCTCTGTAGGGATCCTGTCCGTAATGTTGTCAGGCACTTATAATAACAGTCTGCGCATGTCAGTGGCAAAAACAAGCACTTTAAGAGGACGGACATTGATGGGCAATCGTCGATGGGCTTTGGGGCAATAGCGCAGACGATTGCAGACATTTCGCAGCTGACGGCTTGCTCAATACTGGACCGATTTTAAAAATTGTTGTCACTTCGACCCAAAATGATGGGGAAAATAGGGTCCAGGTTGAAAAATCCCGAAGTTACCCTTTAACAGGCAACCGAGAGAGGTAAGCTACTTTTAAACACCACGTTGGATGAGATCTGCCACTCCACATTACTTATTTTCTACCATCTTTAATGGCTAGTCCTCCAGGAACTAGTCTGGGCCCGTTTGTGAGACCTTCTCCCCTCTGTTTCCCTCTCCTTCCCTTCCCGTCAGATGAGAACCTCATTCTCAAACACGACAAGGCCTTCCTGCTGTCCATGGCGAACCGCGGCAAGGACACCAACGGTTCACAGTTCTTCATGTGAGTACAGAGCCACCGAATCCGACACCGTACACCACTGTTTCCTTGTACATTTTCTTATCTTACCGTATCTACATGTCCCACTGCACAGTCCATCTTTTTATTTGACATTCACGGATGGCAGTTGAGAGTTAGGATTTGTGATTGTTTTTGATTACTTTTTATAGTTTTCGAATCGTCAACAGTAAAGTAAAATGTGTCGTTCCAAGTCAACACCCAAGTCAATAACCATAATCCCCCCCCCCACGCTGTTAGTTAGAATTCACAGAAGTACAGAGCAACATGGACGCTTGTCACCTACAAATGTGTTACATTTTCTCTCTTGCCGTTTTGTGTAAAATTTGCAGAAACTCTAACATCCTGCCCTTCCAAGGTAATGTGTCTCTCCAAGGCTATGTTCTCTCACTCGCTCTCTGTCTCTCTCTCGTTCTCTCTCTCTCTCGTTCTCTCTCTCCCCCCTTCTTCCTCTCTCTCCCCTCTCTGTTTCTGCCTCACTTGATTTATTCAGTACTCTGTATTGGGAAAAGATTTGTAGAGTAGAATGACCCTTTTGTAACAACAACAAGACGAAAAT
>OOFB01008640.1:0-11208 GCA_900323305.1 Trachyrincus murrayi | reverse complement strand
CAGCACACACACAGTCACAACTGTACACACAGTCACCACTGTACACAGTCACTACTGTAAACTCACACACAGTCACTACTGTACACACACACACACACACACACACACACACACACACACACACACACACACACACATACACACACACACACACACACACACACACACACACACACTCACGTACACACACACACACACACACACACACACAAACAGTCACTGCTGTACATACACACACACACACACACACACATACATGTATTCAAGTACAATCAGAAACATGACCACCAAAACAAAACAACGCTACAATAGCACTTTGGTACAGCATGTGGTATGTACACATACTGAATAAAGAAAATAACAACCTACATATCTACAGATGAAAACAATAAATATGGGAAATGTTAATGCCATATGTGTTATGTTTTTGGTCCATAGTTGTTTTGTTTAGTTTTCTGTTGGTCCTAATCTACAGGTTTGTTACTGTAAATATAATGTATAACGTTTGCTTAATGTCAATAGTTTGTTGTCAGTACATGATACTTATTTTTTCACAAATACATTCAAATACATGCGTATACGTACACACACACACACACACACACACTCTCACATGCTCCTTGCCCACTGTTCTCTCTCAACCTCACTGATCCTGCCTCACCCCTTCCTCTCCTCTCCATCTATTGGCTCCTCTCCTCATGTCTTGTATCCCGGTGCGAGGCAGGCCGCAGAGTTGTACCTCAACGTGGAGTTGGTGAAGGAGGCCATCGACGTCTTCATGGAGGGAGAGGAGTGGAACAAGGCCAAGAGAGTGGCCAAGGAGCTGGAGCCAAGGTCTGAGGGGATGGGGAAGCATGCAGTATAAAGTACTAGAAACTCATACTTTTAGTCATACTAAAAGTACAGATATCTGAAAGTCATCTGTAAGAAAATCACTTGGGTAAAAGTCATAAATTGCTCAAATTTAATTTACTTAAGTATCAAAAGTATTTATCTGGGTAAAAATGTACTTTAGTATCAAAAGTAAATATGGTCACAGGTGTTCGTCTAGTGGATGAGGAGGATGCGTTCATAGCTTACGGACATGCAACACGCTAAAAAGTACGAAAGTCTAAGGATAACCATTAGCATGATAAAACAATTATTTTCAGATTTTTATTTTGTAGCTACAATACACTGCAAATGTATTGGAGTAAAAGTAAAACATTTTAAAAAATGTAGTGAAGTGAAAGTCAACAGAATATAAAAACTAAGTAAAATACAGCTACTCCAAAAAACTACTTAAGTACTGCAAAGAAGTATTTCTACTTTGCTACTTTACTGTATATATTGGTACCACCCAGATGGTAACAGCTTGCCATACCCAGTATGTCTTGTTAGGAGACCTGACCTTTAGTGGTGGCAGTAACAAACAACTCCAAAAGGTTTGAAAACCTTTAGTGGTGGCAGTAACAAACAACTCCAAAAGGTTTTCAAACCTTTAGTGGTGGCAGTAACAAACAACTCCAAAAGGTTTTCAAACCTAATGTTGCCATGAGTGACTTGCGAAGACTGAGCAAAGCACAAAGGCCAGACTTATGTATATGGTTTATTCCTCTGAGTAGGGCTCCCCTTCTGGCTAAATCGTCTTTGGAATTCACTGGATATTCATTCAGTTTTTTCCACCAGATGAGTAGCTCCACACAGAAGCTAAGCTGTAATCAACCTGTTTGTTGTTTGTGGTTTTTTTAGTTAGGCCTAGTTAGGTTTTTTCCAGCAGCAGCATATTAATATATGCATATCTATTAATTGCATATCTTGCATATCTTCCCTGGTTATGTTGATTCAATTATATTTAATTCGGTGCTGTTCACTCATGCCTGGTAAACTTCACACAACCACTGAAATGATTTAGTAAGTATTGACTGTTCCATGTTATTTAGTTTTCTACCTTCCATATTGTCTCAAACAGACAATGCAATTGAGAAGGCCTTTAAAGCACTACTTTCGTGAAATGTTGCAAACATTGTATAGATCCATCATTTCATTCCTGCCTCTAAAGCTGTGAAAGACCCATAATGATGTGTTAAACAGCATCGCTAAAGTCTGCTACTGGCGTAGTCCGGCTGAGGTTCCAAGTATACGGGACATGGTACCGTCTCCATACATTGTCTTTTCATTTGTATCTTAGTTTCATTGCCTTATAATCATGTGTCAATCCCGATGTGATGTATAATATGATGCCTTGCAGGTATGAGGCCTATGTAGACCAGAAGTACAAGGAGCACTTGAAGAACCATGGCAAGGTGGACTCTGTGAGTACTGCTACTACTACGACTACGACTACATACTTGACATACTCGTTTCAATATCAAATTTCAAAGTTTATAATTAGCATTATCATGTTCTTTTTTATTCCCTTAATGAACAGTGGTTAGCACCACTGATTAGCACACTCCTGGGTTCAGAACCAACCAGGGGTGCATGTTCTTGTTAGCATGTTAGCACAAATAGTGTACCAAATAGTGTCTTAGACCTACCTAGTCTATGTCCTGGTACCAAATAGTGTGTTAGACCTAGTCTATGTCCTGGTACCAAACAGTGTGTTAGACCTAGTCTATGTCCTGGTACCAAATAGTGTGTTAGACCTAGTCTATGTCCTGGTACCAAACAGTGTGTTAGACCTAGTCTATGTCTATGTCCTGGCACCAAACAGTGTCTTAGACTTAGTCTATGTCCTGATACCAAACAGTGTGTTAGACCTAGTCTATGTCCTGGTACCAAACAGTGTCTTAGACATAGTCTATGTCTATGTCCTGGTACCAAACAGTGTTAGACGTAGTCTATGTCCTGGTACCAAACAGTGTGTTAGACCTAGTCTATGTCCTTTATGTATAGATGGGTAAAATGCCAAGGAAAAGCTTCCCAAAAGTAACCAATAAAGGTATAAATGTAAACATTGGTTAATACATTACTTCACATATGATTGCGTGTGTATGCGTGTAGCTGGTGGGTGTGGACGTGATGGCGGCGCTGGACATGTATGTGGAGAGAGGCCAGTGGGAGAAGTGTCTGGAAACAGCCTCCAAACAGGTAAAGTTAGTAGCTCCGTTTACATGAGAGAAATATCTAGATCCCCGCTTGATATGCACATGCACACACAGGTTTCAGGTTTGTACCATCTCAGAATGGGCCTTGGTGTACCAGTTCACATTGCTTTGGATAATGTCTAATCATGTTTAATAATAGAAATGCCTGTGTCTTGATCGGACATGGCACATTCTTTATAGTATAAGTTGTCCAAGGAGGCTCAGCATGGCACAGTTTCAGATAAATTAGCATATGATGCCTCCCTTGCTTTATATTGGTTGACGACCGGTGATGTATGAGCTAAGCATGTGACTTGACAACGCTTCCGTGAGTTCCGAGATTGAATAGATTGAATGTTCTTGAATATTTTACAACCGTTCCCGCCTGTTTGGACAGAGAAAACATCTCTCTTTGCATCATGATCTCACAACCGTTTTCAATTTGCTAATTGAAGAGAGATTGAAAACGCTTGCGTGAACAGGACCAATGTTTCACAATGTTTTATTGGCAAAACAAATAGTTAATATTGCCAAGAGAGCATACAATATGCATATCAGAATGCTTATACACTGTTATACAAAGGATGAAAAGTGTGTGTGTGTGTGTGTGTGTGTGTGTGTGCATAGAACTTTAAGATCCTCCATAAATATGTAGCCCTGTATGCCACTCACCTGATCAAGGAGAGCGAAGCCCAGAATGCATTGCATCTGTACGTCCAACATGGCGCACCACCAAACCCTCAGGTATGAATGTTAAAGGTACAACACATGTACTTCAATAGTATACTTAAACCACGTGTAGGATTTTTACATTCAGAAACAGCTTTGAATGGCCAATATATGAACAGGTTGTAATTAAACTTAAAATTAGATCTTCCCCGACTCTCTCCTTTGCGTAGAACAACATGTGGGGTGATTTCTATTATATTTCAACCAGGACGTTTTTGCTGGGAAAAAGGAAAAAAGTAACGTCTAAGCGCTGTTCTTTCATAACTTTTTAATTTGTACATTTCATCTACATTATATCCACTCAAGCCACTCCCATTGTTTGTTTATAACTAACGTTTATTTATGATTATAATAACTAACATGAGTTTATGATTATGATTGTTATTGTCTCAACCCACGGAACTCCAGCAGGCTGCAGTTCACTTACCGACCAAAGGGGGCAGTAATGAGAGGGAATTTCTGATTCTTACACAGAGTACCTTTAATGCTGTTTTGTAGCTACAAGGTACAACACATGGGCAGTACTTCAATAGTATACTTAATGTTGTTGTGTAGCTACAAGGTACAACACATGGGCAGTACTTCAATAGTATACTTAATGCTGTTGTTTTGCGACAAGGTACTACTGCTGTGACAATATGTTCTTGGCACCTCTAGAACTTCAACATCTACAAGCGCATGTTCCTTGACCTGCTGAACCTGACCGGGACGGACGTGCCGCAGGGGTACAGCATGTGGGCCGACCTCCGCAACGTTCTGCTACTTCTGGTGAGGAAAACAAAGAAGCTATGTTTAGTGGCGGACCAACATTACGATAAAAGATAGTCATTGAGTTTTGATAGCAAGCTGAACACAAATCCTACAACAACAAATACATTGGTTTGGTTGAGCAATGAAATTATTATAATTATATTATAATACATGAATTACATTTTGGCAAAGATTACATTTCTTACAACTTGAATGTAATTTAATTGCTCCATTGCGTTTTGGGGTATGTGCTCCATCAAGCCTTTTTATTGGCTAAGGAACATACACCTATTGAGCTATATGCTAGCACGTGATAATTACTGGTGGTATGTCTTGTATCTGTCTTCAGTGTGAGAATATCTCCAAGTCTTCAGAGGCAAACAGCCCGAGTCATGAGGAGTTTGAGCAGATGCTGCTGATAGCTCACTACTGTGCCACGCGATGTGCTGCTAGAGGAGTGGACCAGCTGGTAACACACACAACCAATAACAACCTACCTGTGCTAGATGTCATTATATCCTTTGTATTCTAAATTATTTGTGCCTAGAAGCATACAATACATATTACACAGGTTGTACAATCATCTACTGATGCACTGTGTGATGCACACGTTCAGTGATGACCTGGGATCACCGGGTGAGGGTGTCTCTCAACATCAGACCCCTCACCTGCCCGGCCGGATGTGATGAAGACCCCCTCACCCACCCAGCCGGGCGTGATGAAGACCCCCTCACCCACCCAGCCGGGCATGATGAAGACCCCCTCACCCACCCAGCCAGGCATGATGAAAACCCCCTCGCCCACCCAGCCATGCATGATGAAGACCCCCTTGCCCACCCAGATGGGCGGGATGAAGACCTGGCTTCCACATAGCATGTGTCATCTGGAGGCCTTCTGATTTAGCTTTAGCATGCACCCAGAAGACTGTAGGCCTTGCACAGAGAATGACCTGCAAAGCCTCTACAGCCACCTCTAGGGGCCCCCAATGTGCACCCCACCCTTTCTACAGCTACCTCTAGGGGCCCCCAACGTGCACCCCACCCTGTCTACAGCCACCTCTAGGGGCACCCAACGTGCACCCCACCCTGTCTACAGCCACCTCTAGGGGCACCCAACGTGCACCCCACCGTGTCTACAGCCACCTCTAGGGGCACCCAACGTGCACCCCACCGTGTCTACAGCCACCTCTAGGGGCACCCAACGTGCACCCCACCCTGTCTACAGTCACCTCTAGGGGCACCCAACATGCACCCCACCGTGTCTACAGCCACCTCTAGGGGCACCCAACATGCACCCCACCCTGTCTACAGCCACCTCTAGGGGCACCCACTGTGTCTACAGCCACCTCTAGGGGCACCCAACGTGCACGCCACCCTTTCTGCATGCTTGGCCTGCTTCCTTCCTTCGCTCCTCCCAAGGAACTGTGATCTCCAGCAGGACCACCTGCTCTGATGTTTCAGAGCAGGTGGTCTCTGAGCTGCCTCCCAAGGTCAGGTGTTGTTCCAAGGAGGAGCCCCACTGACACCTGGGGGTGGGGCTTCTCCCCTGCTCTGACGAATGGGATTGTCTGCCTCGCTGGCCCGCGACACTTGCTCTGGTGGATGGTGCTGCAGGTCTCAGTCTCCTCCCCTTCAGCACCTGGTCGTGGTCGTTCACCCCGTGTTCTGATACACAGCTGGTCTGTCAACCAGCAGAAGAGGTTGGACGGGCAAGGTAGGACGTCATAGACGGATGGAATTGCGGAAAGAGTTCATGCGTTCCGTTAGCGTGTTCCCAACCTGTCCGCCTTGCTGCAGAATCCCCATAATATGTCTGATATTCACTTACAATCTACACTCACAGTGAGTGTAAATCCAGTTTCATCCAGTCTGTAGAAAGATATTGAGGTATTATTGAAGTATTTGTTTTGTGTCTTTTGTTTTCAGGTGAGCATTTCCACCAAGCTGTCCATCTCTCTGCTGCGCCACACTGAGCTAGTGGCTGCTGACAAGGCCTTCTACGAGGCTGGCCTCGCCTGCAGGGTGAGCCCAGGGAGGCCTTTAACCCTCTTGGCCTGCTTTGATGAGATGTGTGGAACAGTTACATTTAGTCATTTGGTTGTCGCTTTTATCCAAAGTGACTTACATGTGAGACAGAGAACAATCAAAGCAATGACAAAGATTTAAATAAACAACTGGAGAGTCGTTATAGGAATAGGAACACAAGGTTAGTTTGTAGTTAAGAGTTACTGCATCACAACATTATGGGATATGTTCTAAATACAACAAGTGCTTAAACAAGAGCTTGTGCACTTCAGTTGATGAAATGTTCCCGGGAGCTGCTTTTGAAGAATCCTTCAACCAAAAATATTATCTATCACTTATCGAATGTTGTTTTTTAGGTTACCACATCTTTATTTTTTTATATTCCGAAAAAACAGTGAAGACTATTTCCTAGCTTGAACCTTTTGGTTTTTAACCTTTAATTTGACTACTGTTTATCTAGTAGAGTTACAGAACATTTTCCACTGTCTTGTTTGGAACCCCTACCTCCTGCATCCATTTTGCAGAACTGGTTTCATGCTTTAAATGTGGAAGTGCACTAACCCTGGGTATAGGGAGAAATAATAAAATATTCTGCCTTCAGTTTAAGGTAGATTAAAAGGGAAGTAAACCCCCATTTTAGCAAGCGAACTTCCGCCCAGGAGATTACAAAAATTTGATGCAAGGCAAAAAAATAAGTTGTGAAGGTTTAAACAAAATACTGCTCTATAGGAGCAGGTGCAAGGGGCATGATCACACTCGCTGGAGCAGGGTGTGCTCATTACAATTACAGACAACCTAAAGAGACAAAAAATATGTTCACATATAGCAGTGAAGTAGTGATTTAGGACTGGTAAATCTCTTCTGCAATGTAACATGCTGTGCTCTCTTTTATTCATATTGTTTATTTTGTTTTCCCCTGACAGGCCATTGGCTGGGAGAACATGGCTTTCATCTTCCTCAACCACTTCCTGGATCTGTCTGATGTGAGCAAATCACAGCGTGACTAAAAACCACAGCCACAAATGTTTCTGATTGGTTGACATTGTGTGTGTGTGTGTGTGTGTGTGTGTGTGTGTGTGTGTGTGTGTGTGTGTGTGTGTGTGTGTGTGTGGTCCAGGGTATTGATGAGGGTAACCTGGACACTCTGGACCACTCAGACTTCCAGGAGACGGACATTCCCTTCGAGGTTCCGGTGCCTTCCAAGCTGCACGTCAGCGTGAGTCAAACCAGCTACAGACCGTCCTGGTCTCTGAGTCCACATTCTGTTTCTCTCTTGTAGCCTCGTTAGACCGTCCTGGTCTCTGAGTCCACATTCTGTTTCTCTCTTGTAGCCTCGTTAGACCGTCCTGGTCTCTGAGTCCACATTCTGTTTCTCTCTTGTAGCCTCGTTAGACCGTCCTGGTCTCTGAGTCCACATTCTGTTTCTCTCTTGTAGCCTCGTTAGACCGTCCTGGTCTCTGAGTCCACATTCTGTTTCTGTGTGTTTGTGTGTGTGTGTTTGCATATCTGCGTATGTGTGTTCGTGTCTGTGCGCGTGTGTGTGTTTGTGTGTGTGTGTGTGCATGTTTTCGTGTTTGTGCGTGCGTGCGTGTGTGTGTGTGTGTGTGTGTGTGTAGGAGGCCCAGCGGGAGGAGATCAGGGACTGGGTGCTGGCGGTGTCCATGGACCAGCGTGTGGAGCAGGTTCTCCCCCGGGACGAGAGGGACACATACGAGGCCTCCCTGCTGGCCTCCCACACCGGCATCCCGTCCCTGCCCTGCGTCATCACCGGTACCACACACACGCAGGCACACATACACACATACACACACACAGGCACTACAATATGTAATTTTTGTAAAACTAAACAAGAAGTTGTTTTAATCCCATTCTTCTATCCGTTTTTAAATTCCTACTCTACTTAATAAAATGTACAGTCCATCATGTAAAGTCCATCTACCCACGATTCTGCTCAGCTCTAGGAGCTATTTTGGTAGTGAAGTAAAATGATAGTTTGCCATTTTGGCTTATTTGGATGAGAGACATTTGCCTCCAGGGTTTTCCTCAGGCTCTAGTTGTGTTTCGCTATTGGACCCTAGCGGTCACTATGCAGTCACACAAGAGGCTTGTTCTCCGAGACTCATTTCACCCATGCTTGACCCACCCTGGGGTCCTGACGTGCACATTCATCTTCTTAGTGTAAATGTGAACATGTGTTATCTGTTTCTGTAAGACAGACCGTGTGTGGTGCACCGTATGTGCCCTTCATTCACTTGCTGCCCAGTGGATGTTATGACCCACAATGTTGTTGTTGTTGATGTCAACCAGAAGGTGGAAGGCTTTGTTTATTTGTTTACATTTTTTCTTTGCTTAAATCAACGCATTCAAACTTCCAGTATCAGTGTATAAAACATGTTTGCAAAGAGGTCAACTCCACAACTGTGTGATGGTAATACAGAGCATTGTTGACCTGCTGTGCTAGGATACCCTGTGCTGAGGAACAGGATGGACTTCAAAGCTCCAGGGAAGGCCTCCAACAAGGATGACTGGAACAAGTTCCTGATGGCCACCAAGGTGAGACCGACAGGGAAACACTCCCTTAAAGCAACATTTCACCCAGTTTGCATATTTGGGCCATACAAATACAATTTCTTGTATAACGGATCTGTAATTCAGAAACGTGAGGCGAGCAGAAAAAAGGGCATAAATAAATGCCTCAATGTTACTGGCAACAATGCATTGTATTCTGCCTTTTTCACATTTCAATGAGAAATGCAGTCAAAACTATTCTTTGATTGGTAATATTCAATTAAATTTGTAAAAAAATACTTTAATTAAATCAAAGTCAGTGTTTTATTGATCACTTGCAAAGTATAACACAGGGTCATTCTAAACAGTGAAATTCTTGTGACATGGCAAGCTCACAATACGTAGAACAACAAGAAAAAAGAAAAAAAAGTAATAAAATATATACATAATAACATAAAATATACATAATAAGATAAATAAACACTAGCATTATAAGTATAAAAGTATAAAGTATAAAGTGGAGGAGTGCCGATAGATATGTACATTAAATTAGGTAAAGTGACCAGGGCATGATTTTCCAGTGATAAATATGATCAATAGGTAGTGTTACTGGTTGAGAAGCCTGATGGCTTGTGGGAAAGAACTGTTTGTGAGTCTGGTAGTCCGTGCCCGAATGCTCCGGAAACGTTTACCAGACGGCAGCAATGTGTATAGTCCAAAGCCTGGGTGGCTGAAGTCTGTGATTTTCCGTGCTTTCCTAAGGCATCTTGTGTGGTAGATGCCTTGCACGGAGGGTAGATGGCAACCGATGATGCGCTCCGCTGTCTTCACCACCCTCTGGAGGGCCTTACGCTCAGCATCGGTGCAGCTATGCTCTCAATGGTGCACCTGTAAAAGTTAGTCCGAAAAAAGTTAGTTAACTTCTTGAGTCTCCTCAGGAAGACTAGGCGCTTTTGTTTTCACTGCCGAGTCCGCTTGCTTGGACCACTTCAGCTCCATCGATCGTGTATGGGGGCGTGACCCCCCCCCCTGCCGCTTCCTGAAGTCCACGATCATCTCCTTGGTCTTGCAGATGTTGAGAGAGAGGTTGTTGTCCTGGCACCATGTTGCCAAGTCACTGACCTCCTCTCTGTAGGCGGTCTCATCGTTGTTGGAGATGAGACCCAGGATGGTGGTGTCGTCTGCAAACTTGAAGATGACGTTGGAGCTGCGTGTGGCCACACAGTCATGCATGAACAGGGCGTACATGAGGGGACTGAGTACGCAGCCCTGAGGGGCTCCGGTGCTCAGGATCAGTGCAGAGGATGTGAGGTTGCCCATTCTCACCACCTGGGGTCTGCCCGTCAGGAAGTCCAGGATCCAGTTGCAAAGGGAGATGTTAAGACCCAGGATCCTGAGCTTGGGGACGAGCTTAGCGGGCACAATAGTGTTGAATGCTGAACTGTAATCTATAAACAGCATCCTCACATATGTGTTTCCCTTATCCAGGTGAGAGAGGGCGGTGTTTAAATAAATTAAAGTATGTTCATTGATTTACATCCTGTTGTTGATTTGCAACATATAAAAAAACAAGGCGGCGAGTATGTAACCATGCACAGTTATTCTTTCATTTTTTAAGGATCACCGGGTTAGAAGCGGCTTGGCTCTTCAAATGGAGTTGTTTTTTTTTGGGAGGGGGTGGCATGGCCTTGGCTTAAAATCCACTTCTCCACAATCAAATTCATGCAGGAAGTGAGTTTCCAAAATGTTGTGACCATTCGTATTGTTTGACCTCGGCCCTTTTTGACCCTCCATTCACTTGCATTTATCAGGTTAAACACGTTTCAAGTTATATGCATATATATTGTATATTGTATATTGTCATAAAATTCTGATTGTAGCAGTTCCCTGCCACGGGTTGGGGAATGAACGAGGCAAGAGAGAGAGAGCTGGCGGTTTAGCGTCTTTTATTCCACACGCTACCAACGTGACGATCCCGTTGTACCCCATGTGGGGAACAACGGGATCGTCTGGAGCAATCGCTCTCGATAATAATGTTCAGCATTCCACGAAGGCGCGACGGCACTTCGTTCGCGTCGGGTTTCAGGAACCAGTCTCACTGCGGGAGAGAGCAAACACACATGACTATA
>OOFB01008639.1:9089-24852 GCA_900323305.1 Trachyrincus murrayi | reverse complement strand
CCCCTAACAGGCCTTGCGTTTCCTAGCAACCAGCCAAATAAATAACACAACAAAATGGCCAGATTCCAAATGAAGTTTCTCCAGTAAGTCGACTGTATGTGGTGTGTGTGTGTGTGTGTGTGTGCGTGTGCGTGCGTGCGTGCGTGCGTGCGCTGAGCGAAATTGGAACAAACGCGTACAGTACTTCAGACTGATAGTGAATCCCACACACACGGTAGAAGCCAACGTTGGGATGAATCACACCTGTTTATAAAAACCTGTTCTACTTGTGTAACTGTCAATCGAATTTGCAATGTTTTTGTGTGACAAGGAGGGATGATGTCACCCGTGAACATATCAAGTTTTCTTGCCCAGGCTGTGTCTTCAGGGGACTTTAGTTTAGCCAACATTAGGCCCAGAGAGGAGGAGAGAGTACACAGATGTCCACAACTCCATTGTAGCTTACATTGTCTTTGGTAAATAACAAATTGGTAAATAACAAATTGTATGCAGATGTATGTTAGATTATATTGACTTTTGGTTGCATGTATGTCCTTTTAGGCTGGCACGGAGCTGCTGCCAAGTTCTTCAGGGCTGTATTGTGAGGCAGCGTGGGAACAGAGTGTTTAAATGTCACTATTAAAGGGGACACACACACACACACAAGCTCCCAGTGGAACAGGAAGACGAGAGAAAGAGAGAATCTTGGCGGAGACAAGCACCAGATTTAGGTGTGTGTGTGTGTGTGTGTGTGTGTGTGTGTGTGTGTGTGTGTGTGTGTGTGTGTGTGTGTGTGTGTGTGTGTGTGTGTGTGATGAGTGAGAGAGATAGAGCATTTTATGAAGGTGCTGAGTCACGCAGCTATTCTCTTTGTCTACCGCACCCCATCTTGTTGAGCATTGTTGCTTTATCTTCTTTTCCATCCCTATTCTTTCCCCTCCATCATTTCCTCTCGATAATGTTTTTTTTCCCCTCTTCCTTGTTCCCCATACTTTTCTCTTTCCTTCCCTTTTACATTTCCTTTCTCTCTTGCAGATGCATACACACAGAGCTGTTTGCTTTATGTTGCTATAAATAACCTAGCCACTTGGCTCTCACCGGTCCCTAAGCGTCAGAAGAGGGTCGCAGGCCTGAGAGTGTGTTTTGTTTCCTTCTAACCCTGATCTACTGCCAGACAATCAACCAATGCCACCGGTTATATTGTGGCGCGGCCCCTGGTACTTTTATGACCGCCCTGGTGCAGACTGTGCTCCTCGACACGCGATTCTACCCATTGACTCTTTGTGTATGCTGCCTCCCTGTGGCGAAAATGTGGAACTGCAAAAACATTTGGCATTCGAATTTGAGCGCGTCAACGATGTTACTACTCGGATATTATGAGCTCTCCAAGAATTTTCAGGGAGGAGTCAAGTTGTAAGTGCCTAAATATCTTGAAATGAACAACTGCAGTGTATTTGAGCAGGGTGATGTCAGATGTATTCTGAGTCGATAAGAGCCAGCTGCCCATTGCAAGGTTGCTATTCAAACAAGCCTTTTTAAGAACTGACTGAGAATGTGTCTGTTGGAAACATTGCTGGCAGATTTTTAATGTTTGTCTTTATGTCTGTGTGTGTGTGTATATGTGTGTGTCCGTGTGTCCAGGGGCCTGGTTAAAGAGCAGTCTGGGCTCTGTTCAGAGGGAGGGCCAGCAGCTCAGCCTGACCTACATCGCTCCTCAGCTGGGATACTGGGTGGCAGCCATGTCCCCCCTGCACTCTGGTGAGAAGCTCCTCCCACACTGTCCCGGTTACTCTATTGACCCTCACACTCCAAATACCCGGCATGGATCATGGTTTTAATCACAATTGCATTATGGCTGTTGGAGAGAAAATATACACACTTTTACACGATATGAGGAGCAGCGAACGTTGTCATTCAAGCCTAGGCATGTCAGCTAATTTTCCAACATTTTGTTTTTCATAAGTACTTGGAACTTGGAAGCAATAAATACAGTAAGAGCGTGACCTTGTGCATTTGACATCAGTCGTAACGTTTCTCCATCGGCTCACTTCTGATTCCCTCTGGCGTCTCTGCTCTCCCTCAGGTCTGCTGGTAGCCAAAGACATCAGTACTTACCACACTATGTTCCTGCTGGCCATTCTGGGAGGAATGGCACTGATCCTGCTCTGCCTGCTCTGCCTGCTGCTGTATTACTGCAGGTGTGTTTGTGTTTTTGTGTGTGTGTGTGTGTGTGTGTGTGTGTGTGTGTGTGTGTGTGTTGAGAGAGGATATGCTGAACATTTTTTAATCTTGTCTCATAAAGTTATAAAACGGTACAAATTCACAAAGTCCAAGGCAATGATTTTTGCAAGCATAGTTCAGCATTGTAATTTTGTCTCAATTCAGGGTTTTTGTGTGTCTGACATGTGTAGGAGTGTTTACCCAGAGATGGGTATCACATTTGCATTTTCACATCATTCACAAAGGGAAGAGCATAATAATGATGTCATGTGTGGGCGGACAAAAGCATGTATTTAAAAACGATGGTTTCACTTGAGACTAGCGGTGAATGCAGCTTGCACACAATGAAATAATTTGGCTTCAGAGCCCCGTGGCCGTGCAACATGGAAAAATACATTATTATAATTGTCTGGCCTTTTTTTGAAACTTCCAAACAACTTCTATTGTTTACTTGAAGTTGCTAGCCTGCTTTATGAAAAAACCTACCAGAATTAATGAGAAACATTCCTCTAAGGCTATTGCACTAGGCTTGTATTCAATAGGATGCAAGTTATATTTGTTATAAGTGAATACAGAAATGCAGTATATGTATATGAACACATGCCTCTTCCCTTGAATTATCACCACCATGGGACCCACTTCCTAATGCATTTTACTGATGAATGCAAAATAAGAGACAGCATTTTCCCGGCCAAGCTGTGGGGTTCTAAATGACACAAGCCTCCTCTCCTCTCTGGCCGCGGTCAGGCGGCGGTGTGTGAAGCCACGAGGGTCCCACCGGAAGCTGACCCTCTCCTCCGCTCTGGACAGCAGCAAGAGGGACCAGGCCACCTCCATGTCCCACCTCAACCTCATCAGCAGTGAGGTGGGCACCGCAGACACGGCTCTTATGTCTACAGGGAGGCTAGCGGACCCTGGGTTTACTCCCATCGTTTCAGCAATGTTCATTCATGTCATTCAGCAGACACTTTTTTTTTAATATACTGTATGTGATTATATATATATATATATATATATATATATATATGAAAAAAAAACACTCTGCTCCTCACCCCTCCCTCTCCCTACTCTCTCCAAACCCCGCCCACCATCAAAAGGTGAGGCTCGCTGAGAAAAAAACGTAACATGACATTAGTCTACGCTGCTGCATCCCTGTTGCCTTAAAGTTAGCATCTACATGACAGAATGTGTTTTAATGATCAGGTAGGTCCGGTTTCGTGCCCCAGGATGCCTACTGAACCTTATTGCCGGGGGGCGGGGGGAGTGTCCTCTCTACCCTCCCTCCTGGTTTCCTACCACAGCGGCGAGCACTGTTTGGTCACCAGGCCTTTTACCACATTCAAAACAACTCAGGATTTCCGACATCATTTCGTTCACCCTGCAAGTTAACTCTGAAACATGGATACCCGAAGGACGTTCAGCATATTGTGGCTCATCGCTGAATACAAAAAATATATGCAGCAGCAATGTATGCACTTGGCCAGCTAATTTAATCTGTAAAATAGCTGTGAATAATATTAATAATAATAATATTTATTAATTATTTATTTTGTATAGCGCTTTTCAAAATACTCAATGACACTTTACAGCAAGAATAAAATCACATAATAAAAACATTCTAAAAAATAGCAGCATGGATATCATTTAGAATAAAAGAAAAAATTGGGACAGAAAGACAAGACAATATGAAAACATGTTAAATTCCACATATTGCTATAATCAGAGTGAAATATAAACGATACAAACGCATATTGCATAGTTAAACATCAAATTATGTGTTAAAACGTCAACAAACACTTTTATAATAATTAAATTCTTATTAACGATGAAGGCCGCCATGTTTGATGTTATAATTCCAAGTCGACAACCGACAACCAAAGTCGGAGCTCGTTTTTTCCGAGTTGTCTTGAACGCAGTATTTCTATGGTGAAACAACACACATGCACGTGAAATTTCACGCATGCATAGGCACTGACAGTCAGCGTGAGTCAGTCAGTGATGAGTTAGTTTGAGGCAGACATCAGGTATGTGGCCAAAGAAAGTATAAATATACTGTTCATTTTCGTTTTATATTGATATTAATGCGCTTTAGGAATTGCTTGACACTATTTGGCAAGTAGGGTCTATCTAACTATTTAGCAGCTTGAAATGTGCCAACTAGCGTTGATACCTTTTGCTAGTAATGTGGGAATCAGTGGAAGTTCTGTTGGTCGAGTTCTTGTGTCACATCCACTGAACTTAAAACAATCATTAATCATTAATTAACTGTCATGTAGCAGTGTTTGAACCAACCTCAGTCATGGGTTTGCTTTAAATACATACGTTTTAATGTCCCTTTAACAGTGTCGCCATGTCGTCATTCCAGGCATATATTTATTTAATGCAAAAATCCCCTTTTATGAATTTGGGCCCCTGCCCATCTAACATTCTCTGCACGTCCCTGGTGAAACACCCTCACTATCCCTGGCCTTGCTAGACTATCCTGCCCACATTTGAATGAATTCCAATATTTTACTCGTAGGTGCAACTGGAGCTGGTTTCCACGGCTACCGAACCCGATATGACCACGCCGATGCTGAAGCCCTCGTCCTACGAGCAGCGTGACAATCACCAGCAGCAGCAGCACGACTTCATCTCCCAAGGCAAACATAGCCGCTCCTCCCTGGCCAACAACAGTCGCCACGGCTCATCGCTTGGCAACCTGACACCGCGGAGCCACGACTACAGGCGGTCGGTGGACACCTTCCCGCTGAAGGCGGCCCTCTGCGCCGGAGTGGACCGGGGCTACCGCCAATCCTACACCTCCGTCTCCTCCTCGGCCAATCACATCTCGGACGGCCTGTCCTCCTTGTCCACCCATCAGGTGAAGGCATCGGCCGGCCAGATGGGCAGCAGCGGGGACGGGGCCTGCCTGTCCCCGTCCTCCCCTCCTCACTCCCCCAGCAGGGGGGACGCAGCAGAGGGCCGCCCCCCCGACTACCTCCTGTCCCGCTCGGTGGACCACCTGGAGCGCCCTGTCCCACCGCTGCTCTCACGGCCGGGCCAGCTGCTGTGCTGCGGCTCCCTGGACCTCCTGAGCGGCGGGGAGGGGTACCCGCGGGTGCGGCCCACCCTGGTGATCCCGGCCCACTACATGCGCCTCCCGGGGGAGCACCCGCTGTGCGGCCAGGCCCTGCTGCTGCAGACGGACCAGCAGAGTGACCTGGAGGACCTCCAGGCCGAACTCAACGCCTCCCACTCCCAGCAGCAGCCCCTGGGGCAGGCCAATGGCAGCTGTGGGCCTGGGCCTGCCCAGCCGGGCGAACGGGAGGGCCTGGCCCTGTCCGAGTCCCTCTCCATCCCCGCGGCGCTGGGAGAGGCGGGGGGCCTGGTGGAGATCAACAGCGAGGACACCCTGCTGGCCGAGAAGACCCTGATGGCGCTGCGGGGAGGGAAGCCCCTGCCGCACCCGCGCGCCTGGTTCGTCTCCCTGGATGGCCGCTCCAACGCTCACATCCGCCACTCCTACATCGACCTCCAGCGGGCCGGTTGCCAAGGCAACACGCCAGGGACGGGTCCAAGGCAAGGAGACAGAGGTGTACGAGGCGGGGGTGGGGGTGGGGTTGGTGGTGGCAGACGACGAAACGCTAACTACACAAGCCTGGACTCCGGGGTGGATCTGAACGAGCCCAGAGCGGGGCGCAAGGGCAGGGAGGAAGAGAAGGAGGACATCGGGGAGATCAATAAAGACACGCCGAAGAGCACACCCCCAGCCATGGCCACCTACACCCAGCTGGTGTACGTGGACGACCTGGACCGGGGAAGCAGCGAGGGGGAATCGCCCCAGTCCAGCCCTCAGGACAGCACAGCGGGAGACCTGCGGCCGGGCGAGGCCCAGGGCCACGCGGAGACCTTAGAGGAGGGCCCGGTCATAGCCCAGTCCGAGTCCCCGTCGCCCGCCTCCTCCTCCTCCTCTGTGTCTCCTCCTCCTCCCTTGCCCACGCCAGACGGAGAGTCTCTCAGGGCTCCGAGGGACGTGCTGCCGGCCTCTCCCGAAGACGACGGGGAGGAGGAGAAGAAAAGCCCCTGGCAGAGGAGAGAAGAGCGACCCCTGCTGTCCTTCAACCTGAAGTGACCGACGCCAAACTGCTTGACCGATAAGAAAGAGCCGCCTCTATCCAAAAACCATCCATCACATGAAGGATTAAGTGCATTTAAACATGAAGATCCCGCCCCCCCTTTTTATATAAAGCACTGAGGAAACACTAAGGCACTCTGAACTCTCTCCGTTGGGACGATTGCCAACCACGTTAACTTCCTGGTCACTGTTGGGTAAATGACCACTGTAGGACTGCACTCCCCCCCCTCTCTCTCTCTCTCTCTCTCTCACTCTCTCTCTCTGCCTCCACGCCACCACCATGCTACAGAGAGACAGACCCCACCGATCATCATGCACAGACCACCAAGCAAAAAACATTTTATTTTATGCACAACAGAATATATGCCTTTTTTTGTCTTGCGAGGCTAATAAATGAACCGTGCATTGGAAAGCGAAGTGAACAGAGGGTCATTAGTGTGTGTGTGTGTGTGTGTGTGTATATAGGAACTTTTCTATTGAGCCATACCGCCCTCCATTCCTAAATGCTGTCTGAGTGAGAGAGCGAGAGCACTATGACGATGGAGGCGAGCTGCCAGAACCATCTACTCATGTTACATCCATACAAAGCTGTGTAACTAAATGGATACGAAAATATTTTAGCCAAGTAAAGTAAGCCAAGACAGGTCCCTTGTACGTTTTTACACGAGACAGGTTTGTCTGCCTGTCTGCCCCTTGTTTGTTTGTTAGTTTGTTGGACTGATGCAGTGAGACTAAGGACGCGTACAATCATCACTTTAGGCTCACCAAAGCTGAATCACATAGTGTGGCATGTTGTGATGCACACTGCTATGCTAAGTACAAGCTACCACTATGGCTACACTTCCAACAACTTGTTTTATATGACTTTTTATTTTATTTTTATTATTATTGTTGTTGTCGTTGAACCACTGACTCTGGCATGTTATGCTCTGAAGGCTATGCATCACTTTTATACAGTTGCTTGAGATGCCTCTTTTTGTAATTACTCTTATTATTTTTAATGGCCAACATGAAGTATTTTTTAACGTGAAGATAGGCTTTTTTAGTTTTCTTCATATATGTTACACATTCTTTCGACCTGCCTTATAGTCGGAATTACAAACATTGCAAGCGTTTTATCACAAACACAAACTGCTTTTGCCTTCGTTTCGCGCTGTTTTGCTTATTTTCCCCCCCCGTGTCTTCCAAGTGCCTTTTAAACAAGTTGACTCTACGTACACCTGTGTACCGTTATTCCTTTATTTATTTCTCACCTTCCTTTGCCTTCAGCTTTTCTCTGCTACCTCACCCCACCCCATCGACCAGTCCCCCCCACCCACCTCTCATTTCACACCCCTTCCTATGATGAATGAAATCATGCAGTATGCCCTCTCATACCACACACACACACACACACACACACACACACACACACACACACACACACACACACTACACTCCAAACTCTGAAAGGCCTTTCTGCTAAACCAAGGCCGCTGAGACATTGTACATGTATAGCTCATGCGATTCCAATGTAGCATGGAATTAAGCAAAGAAGCGATGTGAGAATAATGAATTGCAGGTCATACTATAGTGTTTATTTTTCAGTTGTGTGAATGGTGACTTGTTTGTGGGACTAAATGATGAGATGCATCTCTTCATGTATGCATTGCTACAGACTATGATAATGTTTGAGTTCGAAACACTAAGATGGCAAAGAATCCAGGTTTGTGTAGTCATAGAACTGATTACAGTGATTGTTTGTGTGCGAGTGTTTTTTCTTTTTGTCAATTCCCTTTCTCTGGGCTATGAATGACTCTCTCCTCTGTATCCGAGAGTGACCATTAATACAAGGGTTGAGTTGCACTATATTTTACTGACAACACCCTGTGTGGTTATCAGTTGCTTGTGTTATATTCAAAGCCTGTTATTCGAAATAAACAGCCAAACACCGGTCTTGTGTGTATGTTATTGAACCAAATGTGAAATATTTATACGATTATTTTAATACACGGCTCTAGTTTTTCAAAACACACTATTTCGTTCAATGTGTTTAGTCATGAGGAGATTCTGATGTGGGGCGAATCAATGTCCCTTCCTATAACATCCGCTAGTCGGCGCTGTTTCTATTGTCATCTTCTTTGTTTTTCCATCCCTAGCCGCCTGCCGTGTATTATACGGTAGCAGACTCTTTTTTTTTTTACATTTTCATGATGGCGGAGGACAGCGAGTCTGCTGCCAGCCAGCAGAGCTTGGAGCTAGACGACCAGGATACCTGCGGCATAGACGGGGACAACGAAGAGGAAAATGAACACATGCAAGGGTGAGGACGGCCTTATTCCGAGACGGCTATAGCTCCGCCGGACGAGCCTCTTTGTACACTACGCTGCTTATGAATGTTGTGTGTGTGTGTGGGGGGGGGGCAATGGGAGCAGCGGCGGCTAACGCAGTCGTCCGCAGTTAGTCGGCTAATGTCGGTTGACATCACCGCCACAGCGCTGGCGTGTTACGGGGGGGCCGATCCTCGGTGAACAACGCTGGTCGCGAGACACGGCTAGGAGGGTGACGCGCGCGGACATTTTCGCAATCGCCACACGTGTAAATGAAACGGGTTAGCATTGGGCTCCTAGCGAGCACGCTGTTGCATGGGAATGACAACCAGTCGCGAACCCGCCGTGTGGCTAACACTAGCCGCACTGTTCGTTCGTTGCTAGGGGTGGCGTTGGGGGTCCGGTTTGTTTTTGTGTGTGTGTGTGTGTGTGTGTGTGTGTAGACTGGGAAAAAAAATGTTTATTAAAGAGGGGGAATTCGTCTGGTTTTGCCGTTTAGGAGCCCAGGCGGAGATTTGGGGGCCAAGAGGAAGAAAAAGAAGCAAAAGAGAAAGAAAGAGAAGACCAGCTCCGGGGGAGCGAAGTCTGACTCTGCGTCTGATTCTCAGGAGATTAAGGTGTGATGGGGAGCAATAATAATACAGGCTCCCATGTGTGACGCCGTTATGTTCCGCCCTGCGCCCGGTTGCTTTCATGCGGTTTCTGTGCGTGTGTATTGTTTCGTGGATGTGCCCATCTGTGTTCTGTGTCCTGGCGTCTAGAACCCTGGTTTGCCCATGCAGAAGCTACAGGATATCCAAAGAGCGATGGAGCTGCTGTCATGTCAGGGTCCTGCCAAGAGCATCGATGAAGCAGCCAAGCACAAGTATCAGTTCTGGGACACACAGCCTGTGCCCAAGCTAAGTATGTATATTTTACCTCCAGACTCGAATGTCTGGAGATTCTCCATTTTCCATCTGTTTAGTTTAATAAATTACAATAATCTAATGAATAACCTTTCTCATAATTGTCAAGATGAGGTTTGTGTTTCTCCATAGCATTGTGTGCATTATTTTTTTACTACTTATTTCGTATTGTCACAAATTGAACCTCCATGATGTTAGAAGGTTTGTGCTAGGGTACTTTCACACACCTAATGTGGTGTGCAGTGGACGCACCTTTGTCCTGGCCTTTTTGACAGTTGTGTAGGCCTACCTGCTCTCAGTTATGCACTGTAGAAATGAACCCTGGTCCACGGTCAAGTTCAGTGGTCTTAGAGCTCTGGTTTAGTTCACTAATGGTGCAGGTTATCCAATTATGTACATGGACCACTGGCTCAATTAATGGAAAACATGATGTTTAATTTAAGCAATGTTCCTTTTGAATCATCGATAACACTATAGCACAAAATGTATTGCAATGTGAACCAAGAAAAATACACTAACAAATGAACAGAACTAGGGATGCAGCTTTTTAGGCAGATACCGATTTAAAAAGTGAAATATAGGCTAGAATTGTCCTGTTTTTTTCACAAATTCCTTTAGAACTGGGGCAGCCAGGTTTATAAACCAAGTGCTTTCTCACAGACCCTATATGAAACCTAGTACTATATTATGGAAGATAATCAAGATCATTTTATAATAATATAATACATTATTTGTTATAATTATTTTATAATGATTTAGCCTAGGCTTTTCATATCATTTTCATTGGCATTCTAGGAACAAAACGTTACATCAATAGAACATTAAGAGATGTATTGAACTGTTTAACAAACTTCATCTGGCAATGGACATTCGGTGATGCCAAACATTTCTACTTTTTGCCTCCTGTGATGTGGCGTAGGCCTATTACCACATTGTGCATGGGCTGTCACTTTAAAGGCTGCAGGTCTCGTGTGTTATGATTTTAAGTATAGTCAATCAAGTCGGCGATGGCTTATGGTGACATTTTCTATGGAAAGATATAACGCATTAAAGGGATGATTAGAAAGACGTTGAAAGACCCGCAGCTGCGACAGAAGACGTAGACTTCCCTCTTCAATCACCCCATATATATTATAAGAATAATAAGAATATTATATATTCTTTACAAAAAAGCTCACAAATGTCATTCAGTTTGACAACTCCAGCCCATGCAGCTGTTAATCAGCGGTAGCCAGCCACCACGTGCCCATTCAATGTCTCAAAATCCTTAGTCAACAGTTTTTAAACAAAACCACCACATAACCTGGTCAAATGAACCGATGTGGAATCGGCATATAAGTTATAACGGCGAGGGGAGAAATGATAATATCCACACTACAGATACCGCTTAGTACAGGTCAAGTTTTCAAGGTGAGAGTTCACGTTCTATCTGTAATAGCCAACTCTGTGTGTTCTCCATGAATACATTTACTGTACTGCTGGCACTATAGAGCCGCTGCTGCTAGCTAGCTTGCTACTGGCTTGGTTTGCCTGAATCAATGATGTTATCGGTTAGAAGAAGCTTTATGGTGCATTGTATTTAATATTTTCCGAGAAAAGAATATCCTCATTCTTTAGACCAAAGGGAGAAAGCCAAAGCTTTGATTCCAGTTAGGTTGGAAGCTCAAGAAGTATAAACTATGACAATCCAATACAAACATTTGATTAGGTGGACATCCATGTGAAATGAATGTAGGTATTTACATAACTTGATTTGAACTGTCAGAATCCAGTAATCAAGCCAGCATCGGTGACAATGAAAGTCAGACTCTGCATGATGCAGAAGGCAGCCAAAGGTTCTTTAATATAAAACTCAATTAAATCTCTCCATGCTATTTGACATACTTGCAACATCCTCTTTTAGTGAATGAATCAGCTGTTATTATTTCTAAAAATAACAACTCAAAAATAGCTTAAAGTACAATATATAAAATTACAGAAAAGTACATAATGCACATTCATAATAACCTATTTCAGACTAATGGTTCCATTAGAGAGGGTCCCATGTGTCCCCCCCTCAGTCAGGGCCAGTCAAGTGACAGTGGAGGTAGGCTGATAGGAATGATGGTGTTAAATGTGGTGCCTTCAGAAATGTGATGCATATGGGTCACAAAAATGTTTCGCTCACGCTCCCGATGACTTCCCTTTGTGCCCCCTTGGATATTATGGTGGCATCTCGCCCCTGACGGTAGCTAGTTAAGGGGTTTTGCACACACGGAAACAAGTCGATGAATGCATCGTTGGGATGGAAAAATTGAGCCAAAACGACAATTAAAATGTTAAACAACATAAATAACCAGTATGCGAAGGAAGCGTATACAGTTTCACATAGATTAATATAGCCTGGCTATGCCAGAACTTCTAAATTAGAACGGAACTGTATTGGCGCAACACACCGACTCTTTGTGAAATCTGTGCCCATGAAAGAAGCGCCGTCGACGGCTTCAGTCATGAGCTCAGCCCGGCGGTCCTGCTACAGCTGACAGCGCTGTTATAAAGTCTAGGTATCAAGGTATCAACCCTTGTTTTGCTTCACATTGTAGGAACTATGTTGACACGTAAATACTTTGGCTGCAATCGTTTGGCTACATAACGCTTGGGTTATGTTGTTTAGAAACATTATTTGGGAATCTTCCATTAAAGCGGCGGAGCAGCCAGTTAGTTTCAGAAGGAAGCAGAAGGAATGAGCAGGGAGCAGCGTTGTCCTATGAGGTTATAGATACTGCAATAGTTTCAACTAACATGGGGATGTGTGAATAATGTGTGGGACTACTCTTTTTTTTTTTTGTGTGATGCAGGCTGGTTATTGCATCCTATAACCGAGGTCAATGAAACAGGCTATTGGCCTGTGTCTATGGTTAAGTGTAGCCTACCTTTATTGAGAATTGCGTGAAATGCAGGACAAGCATTAATTGTCTCAGTGACTCGTCGAATTTGTCTTGTGCACAGTAGTTTTTGAGTCACGTGATTGGCTTCTGCAATCTGCAAATTTCAAGTTGATCACGTGTTTAGGGCGTGTATCGGCTGATAATGATCGGCGGCTGATTGATGGGTGCTAACCTGAACTCCATTACACTACCAAGGGTTTGAAGTGCTATTGGAGTTAGTTATGTGTTAAAGTGGGTTTGCTTTAGTACACATTTGGCAAACTCGTTGACATTGCGTTGAGCTGTTTCCATGGCAACTCTTGGGTTAGACAGAGTTGTTTTCTGTGTAATCAGGGAGGATTGGTGAATTAAGCATTCTTCAGAGATGGATCCATTTAGCTGAGAAAAGGCTTCATTTAATTATGTTAAAACTGCAAAGGCATTATTCTGACTCCCAAATCTTGTTTAATACCAAAACACAAACAATATATGCAGTGTGGAAGAGTAATGCAAATAGATTATTATTTTATTTTTTAATCCTTCATAACTTATTTGCCGTCATACAGATGAGGTAGTAACGAGCCATGGACCAATCGAGGCTGACAAGGAGAACATCAGGCAAGAGCCCTACTCCTTACCTCAAGGCTTTATGTGGGACACCCTGGATCTCAGCAACGCAGATGTGGTGAGTGCCGTCCCGCTGTGTATGCAACCACTGGGCGACCGGTGTAGCAATGAACACCCTTAAAACAACCCTGTGCTCTCTGTCTTGTCTTTCCCGCTCAGCTGAAGGAGTTGTACACGCTGTTGAATGAAAACTACGTGGAAGACGACGACAACATGTTTAGATTCGATTATTCGCCAAACTTTCTCAAATGGTAAGAATCGCTGAATAAATCTTCTCTCTTTTTGGCCATTGTTGGTTTAGTTCCGGCTTTTGGTTAAATATCTCTTAAAATGAAATCTGCTTGGCATATTTTGACTGGTCCTTCATTGCCCTGGCAGGGCTCTGCGTCCTCCTGGCTGGCTCCCGCAGTGGCACTGTGGAGTGAGAGTATCGTCCAATAAGAAGCTTGTTGGATTTATCAGTGCCATCCCTGCAAGCATACATATATATGACACGTAAGCAGCGTGCCCTACATAATGATAACCTAGAGCTTTTAGACCAGAACTTTTAGCTTCTTTTCCCCCCCCTCTCCACTCCACTTTTACAGGCTAAAGAGGATGGTCGAAATCAACTTCCTGTGCGTTCACAAGAAGCTACGTTCAAAGCGCGTAGCTCCGGTGCTCATAAGGGAGATCACACGGAGGGTGAACCTGGAAGGGATATTCCAGGCTGTCTACACGGCCGGAGTGGTCCTGCCCAAACCGGTGTCCACGTGCAGGTACGCCATCGGTGGTGTTCATCGTGGACACGTCGATGTCTCGCCTGTCAATCCACAAGATGTAGCTTCTCGTGTATGTGTAGCGTTCATACACGCTTTGTGTTTCTCCATACAGGTACTGGCATCGTTCTCTGAACCCCCGAAAGCTTGTGGAGGTCAAGTTCTCCCACCTGAGCAGAAACATGACCCTGCAGAGAACCATGAAACTCTACCGGCTACCAGATGTAAACGCCGTAACCCCCACCGTAACTGCCTTTTATCCACATTGTCACTGCAAGCCGCGAGTAATGTGTTGGCTTCTTGCTTTGTTCACTTCCCAAAGAGCACCAAGACCCCGGGCCTGAGGCCAATGGAGAGGCGTGACGTCCGCCAGGTCACGGAGCTGCTTCAGAAACACCTGCGACGCTTCCAACTGGCGCCCTCTATGGGAGAGGAGGAGGTGGCTCACTGGTTCCTGCCACAGGAGAACATCATAGACACATATGTTGTGGAGGTGTGGAACGAGACTGCTCGTATGACTCCTACCTGCATGCGCTTTCGTAATGTTTTATCGTTCTAAAAGTCGCTGCTAACTATGTGATAATCATTTGTTAACTCTAACGACGTCATTAACTTGAAGTGTAAATATTGGTTCTTTTTGCTTACTTCGTGATGAAGCAACATTTGTACGGGTCTTCTCTTCTCAGGGTGCTGGCGGTGTCCTAACAGACTTCACTAGTTTCTACACCTTGCCTTCTACTGTAATGCACCACCCGTTGCACAGGAGTCTGAAGGCGGCCTACTCCTTCTACAATGTCCACACACAAACCCCACTGCTGGACCTCATGAATGACTCACTGATCCTGGCCAAAATGGTAATGCCATTTTGGCTTTTTGTTATGCGTTAAGAACCTCTGGGTTGGGTGAAGTGCAGGCCCTTTCCTGGTGTTTTGAGTCAGAGATATACGTAGCTAATGCAGCAAAGATATAGCTAGTGAGTGATTTCAAACTGGGCCAGTGAAATTGCGCGGCAAAAATAAGTCGGCTTCACTTTCTGAACCTGGAATTGACAGCCGCTGATCAACATGAAAATGTATTGTCAGTCAGCGACTGGAGATGATTTACCCTACAATCAAAGCTTGATGTTAATAATATTATAATAATAATATTTCGTCCTATTTGTCGTGTGTCGAACAGAAAGGATTTGACGTGTTCAATGCTCTGGATCTGATGGAAAACAAGGTGTTCCTAGAGAAGCTCAAGTTTGGCATCGGAGACGGGAACCTGCAGTATTACCTGTACAACTGGAAATGCCCCCCGATGGACGCAGATAAGGTCAGTGATGGCTCTATAGAAATGTGCATGTTAACATGCCGCAGTCTACCTGAGCCCTACTATTAAAATTGCCCCCACAGCGGTTACTTTTCAGTCAAATATTTCTTCTGAATTCTATGCTACTCATACTCCAGATTTAGTTTTAAACTTCAATTGTTTAATATCCAATTTCCCATGTTGTTAATGTTCTTCTGAATACCGGCTCCTTATTTCTGTTTCAGGTTGGCCTTGTTCTTCAGTAGCGAGTCTCTGTAAATGTTCTACACACTCCGATGAAGGGGGTTGGCAGTGACCCAGGCCTGTACCTTACCCGGACACGCTGGTAGCCTGAGCTAGACAATGGGAACGTCTCCAATAAAATCCAACAGGTGAATGGGAGACTTGCGATATTTGAAGCATTCCTCCCTCAATCTGTTCTCATCCAGAATGTTCTCTATTTTTCACCCGGAGGGGAACTCTTTAATCATCAAAATCCTGAATGTGAAGTCATGCTATGCCTGAAATATTCCTACAATACAGTGCTACAGATACAACATGACACACACACACACACAAACACAAACACACTGACAAATCTAATGGAATTCACAGCATCAGGGAGCGGGGTGCTGTAATGGATGTCAGGATA
>OOFB01008637.1:12434-34014 GCA_900323305.1 Trachyrincus murrayi | reverse complement strand
ATGGCTTCCCCCCCCCCCCCCCCTCCCCTTCCAGACCATTGTTTCTTAGCCCAAATTCAAGTAGGGGGCCCTGGGGGGGGGGGGGGGGGGGGGGTGTCTCATCCACTTTCTTTCAAAGAAAGTGGATCAGCAGAATTATTAATAGGTCTGTTTATTGAAAATTGTATAGTAGAGAAACATTGAATAGTTGACAACACAATAAAGAATTACACCCCTCTCTGTCCAGCCCATATACATTACAATGGTTGCAGGATTATATATGAGATTTATAAGAATGAGTCAGTTGGGGAGGGGGGCCCCTTAAAGGGGCCTGTTTACACTTCTCTCTCTCCCTCTTTCTCTCACTCCTCTAGTTTACCTCCTCACTTCTTGGCACCATATGAAATCATTCACGCTGCATTCTTTTGCTAATTGGGACATTCTAGCCTGCTAGTCACCCAAAACACAATTACAAAAAAACAGGGACAGATGAGACATGTGAGAACGCTAAACAGTGACCTCTGCTGGCCTAATCCCAGTATGGCAGCCTCATATCCTTTTTCTCCGGTATTTGTTATTTGGATGTGTCGCAGTTTAATTAGGAAGGATGCGCTGTTTTTCCTTTGTTAATGTGTGCGTTTATGAAACACATGCGAGTACATATAATTACTTAGTTTCCTTATATTGACGTTTGTGACACGTTCGTTAAATTTTTATTGATATTCGGAACACGGAACTTGTTAAGTATCCTTTCCCGATCGAGATTAACGTCTATAAGTGTATATTGGTCAAACTTAGACCATGTTCACCCTGTAGTGTAGTGAGATGAGAGCCTACAGTGTTTGATGCATATTTAACACTGCCTTACCCGCCATCTTATTGACCACTGATAGTGGTATGATCGCACGCACACACACACACACACACACACACACACACACACACACACACACACACACACACACACACACACACACACACACACACACACACACACACACACACACACCCACACACACCCCCCCACCCCCGGTTCTTTGACTGGAATCTGTCCATCATCAGCAATCTTTAAACAAGGTTCAAGGTTCATTCACGTATATACTTTAAAAAGCCAAATGGACAATATCCCAAAACAGCTTAGAACACATAAAAAAGGGGGGGGGGTGGTGGTTCCTTGACTTTTATTGTTTTTCCAATCACTCTGTACATTTCACAAAATGATCTTAATACAAATAAAAAAGGGTATATTTATATTATTAAGTACATACAATAATGGGTAAAAATGAAAAACTATACAAAGGCTGTGTGTGTGTGTGTGTGTGTGTGTGTGTGTGTGTGTGTGTGTGTGTGTGTGTGTGTGTGTGTGTGTGTGTGTGTGTGTGTGTGGTCCAGCTCCATGCTCCCGCTGGGTGGGTGTCCTTCACTCCATGGGCTGATGCTGCCTTCCCTTGAACTCGTCCACCCGTGCCTAGAAAGCAAGAGGAACAGTTAACCAGATAGTTTAGTTGGAAGAGCTTTCCTCTTGTTCTTGTTCCGTCTATGGAGAACCTACCTGGAAGGTGTTCAGCACATGCTGACAGACATCGTTGAGCTGCGTTAAGCCCGTCCGCAGCGGTTCTGTGGCCGGAACGCCCCCTGGGTTAGCCAAGTAAACACAGAGCACTGAGGACACCGGCTTTAACCACAACTGTATGTTCTGTACCAATAGTTGTGCCTTCACGACTTTGTACTTTTTTTTTTGCCAATGTTGCAGGGCACAAATCAACGACTAAGGGGGTTCAGTGCTTTCAGAGAGAGAGCGAGGGCGAGAGAGTGTTAAGAGATTTACACACACCATTTCAAAGATGAAACTTTATTAGCCCTCTCGAGATGATGGTGATGGGGGGGGGGCTCTGTACTGAGAGTACCGTGGCGGTCCCAGGGTTCATCCTAAGGGCCGTGCGCTTTACGACTGCACACACAATGACAGAGAGTGGGACTGAGCTGATGGTTTGACGACAAAATGAAACGTAACAATGTGAAGTGTTTAATCTGGAGAGGAGGAGGAGGAGGGGGAAGGGCGGGTGGTGTTTATAACACCAAGTTTTGTGACTTCTACAGTTTATTGTGGTTTATTACGTTTATTAAGACGGACGACGAGTTTTGAGATGATTGAACCAGATGTCGGGAGTCCGACAGGCAGCTGCCGTTCCCAGACGTTTATCGGACATTTTCGCTGGAAAACTCGGTGGCTGAATAGTTGGCGTTACCAGCAATCCTGACATAATGACCCCAGTTGTAGGGCAGAAGAAGGAAAGCCTAGTTCAGTTTAATGACTTCTACAGTCATGCTGGAACTGAAGCGTACAAGATGTCCGGGGTATATATATCTCCATGCTGTGCACTTAGAATAGGGTTGAAGGCCAGGACAATTACAGTGTGTTTATCACTCCGTTTAAAGACCTACCAACAACAACACCAGACTCTTGCGCCATCGTGAATGAACAATAATTTTTTATTTTGCCAAATACCCTAAAGAATTGGGTTAATGCTGTAAATACAATTCTGAATTCACAATTTGCTTTCCTTCATTGTGTAAATCTGGCAAAATAAGGGCAATGAACTGTGTTTATTTTTCAGTGAAATGTAATACTCAAGTGCTGTTAAAATCACTGAATAAATAAAAAATATTTATTTATGAAGAAAAAATACATATTGAAATGTGCTTTTTGTATTTTGCTGCAACACCAGCAGTATAAATAATCTGGAATATTGACCACAAAATGTCTAATATATTTGTCACTTAGCAGGTGACTGCTAGGATTCTATGTGGTATGTTACATTACTACATTACGTAAGTATTTTAGTTTCTATTATATCCACGGTAGTTAGGTATACGGATATTAGCCTTTTTATAATGTATGTGGTATATTATGTGTGAAGGGAGGGTGTCCCCTTTGTAAGGGAACTCAAATGTTTGCTGCGGTACTACTCCCATATTCCCTCTCTAGAAAACACAACATACCAATGTTTCTTAGATATAGATACAATATGCTGTGGGGTATACATTTTTGACAGGTTTGAGTTTAAAACATCAAAGTAAGTCATGGGAAAGTGGGGGATTCAATGTCTCACCTCGTGTCTGAATGCGAAAGTTGATTTTGCTCTCAGACGGGTGGGTGATGCTGTACCCACAGAACTCCACGTCCAGACTGACAGAAAACAGGACAGGCACACAAACACATGAGGCTTGTACTTGATAAGTAATGCCAACATTGACTGACAAAAGTGAAAACTAACTCGGATTGTGCATTGTAAATGTCATTGAAATGTATTGGCACCTTAATTAAGATAATCCATTCCTTCAACATATAACTAAAGCAGGAAGAACACTAGTAAAGAAACTTTAGAGGGACACCATTATTCTTTCATTCTTCAAATGAGACATTTATGTGGAGGGTATTGCTTTAAAATGTCCCATGTCGTTTGTTAAAATTACAATGTCACATGTGATGTGATGTCACAATGTCACATGTGGAATGTGATCAGCTCTCCTCACTTTTTTTTTCCTCCTCACTGTTTAGAGCAGCTAGTAGTTTTTACTGCTACTTTATTTTCTTGTTTTAACAAGATCATTTTCACGGCATATATCTATCAAACATACCATAAGCGATGAAAATAACGTATCCAGTGAGGGATGAATTAGTTTAGCGCTCTGTCAATGCCCTTTCCAAAATGCAGCCGGTCGTTTTAGTCAGCTTGCGCTGAGCAATGCTTTGACTTTGCAAGGCTTGACATTCCAGACTGATGAAATATATTTAATTCCAATCATGAGAATGGCATTGAACTAAACTTGTGTAAGTTTATCTACATACTCCGTTTCAAAATAAAAGTCCCACACTTTGTGCCTGGCTAAAAGGTAAAATGCTTGCTTCTTGGGGCTGTTAAGAGTCACTCAGACAGAAATCACTCTGTCACGAGCCACTCGTTTCGAAAAACAAGAATGAATCAATAAAAATGAAGTCAATTAGTTATTCATTTAAATGCCAAAATGTATGGGAATTGAACTGTGTGTTTCTTTTAGGTTTCGTAACAGATTTTTGTATCAAAAAACCACGAAAGATTCGGAGTCTCATTCCACTCGACATGAAATATGCAGGTTGAGCAACGAACTGGCAACCACTGGAATGGAATGGAAGGGGGAGTGCGACATCTAGTGGCTGAATGTTATTAAGGTTATCAAATAGCACCTTCAATGTTACATGCACCCCAAGGAGCAAGACAAATTGTAGTAATTTGAACTTTAAATAAATAAATCCCATACTCACACATAAAACTACAATTCCCCAAGACCCATTTCAAAACATCTGTTGGCAATATAAACGTATGCTGTCTGATCTCTGTATGTTATGCATGTTTACATTGTATGCATTTGTACCATGAAGGTTAATCATTAGGGAACAGTTCTACATGAAATCCCTCTCACCAGAGACAAGAAAATAACATTTCTTATTTACTTTACTATAATGTATGGGAAGCGAAATGTATGATGGAAAGAAGTGTGTATTAAATAGATTTAGGGTAATTCATCATCATCTCGGCAGTACTTACTCTTTCATCACCAGGTATCTCAGCGAGTTTCCCAGTGTGTGGTCCTCATCGTGCAGCACATATGTCACACAACCCTCATCCGCTCCATCTGCCTGTATCTACAGCGTACAACAGAAAAACAATCACACAAGTTCTCTCAACAAAGCTCATCAACTCAAGTCTTCTCTTCTTACTCTCTACTCTGTTCTATCTTTACATCTAATCTTCATAAAGGTAATTAAGAAATATTTTATCCATACGACAATGGATTGACACAACAAACAAACAAACAACACCTCTTTAGGACACACATTCTGATTCTCCATCCCATGTGCTCATGCTGCCCTCCAGTGGGGGTTAAAAGTGAGGAATTCATATTCAGGCTAATAGGATTTTAGATACATCGTTTTAATATACGCTACTATATAGTCAGTATGTACACATTTAGAAGTATTTTAACCAAAGCTGTACTTCGTCTTTCTTGACATTGTACTCCACGTGACGCACAATCTAAACTCAGCCGAATACGCACGAATGTTTCACAGAAAGATGACGTTGCAATTTCTCGGAAAACAATGACATTACTTTGTAATGTAACTGTGCGGTGGAAATGAAATGCAACTTAATGTAAAAACCTACCATCTCCAGAACAGGTTTCTTTTCGCAATCCCCAGCCATGTTTCAGCATTCCGTCCAGGACAGCATTTGATGTATACTGTCGCCGAGGTAT
The DNA here is from genome assembly GCA_900323305.1 of Trachyrincus murrayi. Taxonomy (NCBI): domain Eukaryota; kingdom Metazoa; phylum Chordata; class Actinopteri; order Gadiformes; family Macrouridae; genus Trachyrincus; species Trachyrincus murrayi. Next base: position 28,737 of record OOFB01008637.1, on the reverse strand, counting down.
GACGTTGCATGAAAACATGTGACGTATGTACATGTTGACAGGAAACAATAGAAATGTAGTTCAGAAGGTGTACCTTTTCCATGCACTGTCAACGGCGGAGGCTGTTGGAAAAACTACAACCTCCATAAAGACCCTGGCTGTATTCCGGGGCTGGGTGATTTCGTTGGCAGACATCACTCGGAAGGGATTAGCTAGCTTGCTAGCGTCTGAATTCTCTACAAATGACAGAAGTCGCCTGAAATCACATTAATTAAGCCTCGATCAGAAGTCGAAGGTATTTATTATTCCCTCGAAGTTGTCGTAAACTACGGGCACGCTAGATTTTCTGTAGATAAACCACAATATCGAGTTGATTGAAATGGTAGGGCTACCAACGATAGCTTGTTGTTGTTCTACCTACATTGAAGTCAGCTTTAATTTTAATTTCTCATGATTGAACATTCACGTTGACATCTACTTGAACTACTGTGTAACTACTATTAGTCATATATATATATGTGTGTGTACCCCTTTTCTCTCCCGCGTCCTCTCTCTCTCCTTACTCGTTTAACATTTGGAATGTCTTCTGTCTCCTATGACCGGTTGTCAACAACGTCCATATGTACAACCTTTCTCTTATGCTAGTGTCAATTTGCCCGTTGCCATGGCAATCCTCTTTGCGGTGGTGGCCCGTGGGACCACTATCTTGGCCAAGCACGCATGGTGCGGTGGAAACTTCCTCGAAGTCACGGAACAGATTTTGGCCAAGATCCCCTCTGAAAACAACAAGCTTACATACAGCCATGGCAGGTAGGCCCAGCCGCGACCACACGCACGCTAAACACACACAGTGTTCAATGCGGGTTTGTCTAGACTGGCAGAATGAGGAGAATATCAATTCTATGAGCATAGAACAAATGATCCAGATGAACGTGAATCACTGACATTGATCGTCTTTCCTTTTTTTTTTCCAGCTATCTCTTTCATTACATCTGCCATGACAGAATCATATACCTGTGCATCACGGATGATGTAAGTAGTAGCTCCTTTTTCTTTCACTGTTTTGATTGACTGGGCATATTACTGATCGATGTATCATGTGTCACATTCTTGACAGGACTTTGAGAGGTCCCGTGCTTTCAGCTTTCTCAGTGAGGTGAAGAAGCGCTTCCAGACGACGTACGGCTCACGGGCCCAGACGGCCCTGCCCTACGCAATGAATAGCGAATTCTCATCCACTCTGTCTGCTCAGATGGTGAGGAAAACAGAATGCAGATGGCATTCTGGAGAGTTGTATAGTAATATATTATATATCTGGAAGATACTTCTGCATGATAAGGCAGACGACTTGACGATGTCACACAAAGCCTTACTTTAATGAGCGGTGGACCTGTCTAGATTAAAGGATAACTTTGCCACTTTTCAACCGTATCTCTATCTAGCCGCATTAGGGATATAGTGTGAAAAACACCTGCAGTTGTTTGCCGATGCTCTCTGTGTCTCTGGGGTGCAGCTCAGATGCAAAATCTTAGTAGTCTTGGGGTAAGATGGCGGGTAAGCGTGCCATCCAGTGGACAAAAGTAGCGGGGAGATCTGGGTGCAGGCAACATGGAGGAAAGGTAAACATTGTTCATTTGCATATACTACCCACATTGAAATGATACAAATGGTGACCTGTGTCAAATGGAATTGACACAACAGTCACGGTCTACAAACTCAAACTGGCACAATGCTGATTCTTCTCGGGGTGAGATACCGAGATATGCAAGATACCGAGAGAAGTGTAATAACAAAATAAAAGTGCACCAGCAATGTCGCTGTATTGTAAGACATTCTTTTTCCACAAAATACTTGTGAAGCCCTTGTTCACTTATCCTCCTCTGCCTCTTCTTCTCTCTACGAAGAAACACCATTCAGATCCACGGGGGTCAGACCGCCTGACAGACACGCAGATGCAGGTGGATGACCTGAAAGGCATAATGGTTCGCGACATAGGTGAACCTCCTTACAGTATTTCTTATGTCTGTACTGGCTGCCTTGGATTTTTATGGTCATATTCATTGACATTGTGCCCCACTAATTTCTGTCAAGTTTTTGTAGTTTGTACTCTTGTTCATCATACTTTCATGCTCTTTTCCAATTTGTGACGTTATTCATCGCAGTCCCTTAATATTCTTCGAAGGTCTGCCCCTTTTGTGTCGTAGTGCGTCTCTGTTGCATCTCTGCACAGCAACGGAAGATAAGAATGTGTGTGGATTCTAGTGATTTTCCGAGTGTTTCTTGCTATTGCCACGTTGTTTCTTAAATAACTATTTATTGATCCCTGCCCACAGGGTGGAAAGTACATTCCAACGAAATCCGCTAATGTAAATGTAATGTAAATGTAAAATGTAATGTAATCAATAACAGCTAAGCTAAGCAGCTTAGCTCCACCCCCACCTCCCCTACATTTTCTCCTATCTTATCCCACTGCACCTATTTATTTCACTGCTTAAAACAAAGTTTTCATTTCCATTAGTGATGATATAATATATTGTAATATAAGTGTCCTATCTCTGTTTGTCTGCTTGTTTGTTCCTCAGACTTGGTGGCTCAGAGAGGGGAGAAGCTGGAGCTACTGATTGACAAGACAGAAAATCTTGTTGATTCAGTGAGTTCAAAAGGACTGCTATTGATGTTGTATTCTGTGTAGTTTGTTGTTGTATTGTTTTTGTGATAGTTGGAAATGTGACCATTAATCAATCATTTTTATCTTGTATAAAATACAAATGATGCATGAAAACACTTATTTATTGTTTTCATTATGTATTGTATGTTATACTGTTCTGTGGACTATTACAATATTGGCTGATATTACTTTGCTTGCATTGCTATATATTGGGCTTCCCACGCTAACACATTACATTGTTCTTGCACAACTTCTTTTAACTAGCCCTGAGGCTATTCCTGACCTGACATGTCTGACATGCACTGTGTTAGGTATATGGTCCATTCGGTGTACATACCACTATCACTGACCCAAATATTCCTCTCCTTCTCAGTCGGTGACGTTTAAGACCACCAGTCGCAACCTAGCCAGGGCCATGTGTATGAAGAACCTCAAATTGACGGTTGTAGTAGTGCTTGTGTGCCTGGTAAGTCAAATACATTTGAAAAGTAATGTTCACTGTTTGAGTGAGTGTCTTCTCAGAAAAACATTAGGCTGAGAACATCTTCCTATAATATCGCTCAGGTCTACTGTATAAATCGTTGTTACATGTGAATGGTAAGGTCATGAAACCTGTGTCTCTGCTCCAGGTTATTCTCTACATCATCGTCTCTGCTGCCTGTGGAGGCCTCAACTGGCACAGCTGTGTCAAATAATGAGATAAGAAGAAGAGGAGGAGAAGAAGAAGAAGAAGAAGAAAAAAAAAAAAACAAGATCGAGGAAGTGAGGGGAAAGGTGTTTTTTTTCTGGAACTCTTGTTATTCCTGCTTTGCCAACTGGCGCAAAGGGAAACACCACTTTATCTAACAGTACATCCATGGGGCATTAATGTTCCACTACTTCCTGTCTACACTCTCATCCTAGCATTCACATTGACATGCCTTCTGGACAGCGCCACCCGCCTCCATTATCTCCATGGGAATGGACAGCAGCTTCACAACGGCCTGATGTTTGGTCTGGATCATTTCATCCTGTAGTTTGGCACATTACACATACCTGTCGTGCACATTTGTGATTCCTCTCTGACCTCTGTTCACATGTTTCATTCACATTGATACCAAAATGAGCCACTTAACATGTGACGGGTTGTTCTTTTAATTTAGCTTTTGTGTTGTTTGTCTCTTAGTGAGATTAGGGTTAAAGATACAGTATATTGGACATGCGCTAACTGTAGAGATCATTTTACAGACCAGACCACCAGTCATGACTTGTAAGATCGGATGTTATGGCCTGCTGATTTAACCACTGGAAATGAATTGTTACTTAGACACCACAGTGCAGTGTATTTCCCCTCCAATGGAATGCATCCATAACAGCATATATTAACAGCATCTCAGTAAACAAAGAAGATGCTATTACGATTTTGCTCGGAGATGCTGAAATGGTTATATTCTGGTGAATTTATGTTGTCTGATCACAAGCACAGTTGAAAATAACTACTATAGTAAACAATGTGAATTTATTGCAAGATAAGATTAGATTAATCTATTCTTTTTTTTTAATTAGCCGAGAAATAACAGCTCTGTAAATTGAATGGTTTTGGTTGCTCCTGAACTCTATAGATGCTTGCTTTCTTGTTCCTCTTCCAAGGAGTGTTTGACTCCGTCTCCTTTATGTTAACACACTGCACTTTTTTTGCCATTGTACATACGCGTGCGTCACACATAGTGTGGTTTATAATCATCGAATTATTTAAATATTTTACATCCAGATTTGAAATAAAATCTAATCAAGTTCAGATTTGCGTGCTGAATTTAAAAAAGAAAAAAAAAGAAAAGTGGGTTAATGATCACTGTACATATTGTGCCGTAGTCACGTGTTCAATTTTCCAGGTCAATGTTCACGAAACGATGTCCGTCCATTAAACAAACAGGGGCCACTAGTCGGCTCTTTAAGGAGGCAGGCCGGGTGACAGGCGCCAGGTGAGAAACATTGATAATCACTTGTTTAGTTTGGTATGCAATGCACCGTGTACTTTATCGGTGTATTATTACTCCTACTACTACTACAGCAAATCATGTTTTAAAATCATCTTTCCGAGACACGGTAAGGTGAACGCTTTTTTTTTTCTTCTATAGAGGCCTACAGTGAATAGAAATAACATTTGACAACAGGTTGCATCATAAACATTGCATTTTCATTATAATAAAGTAGGATATTCAACTCAACTGTCGGCCTACATTTAAAAACTTTTTTTTGTGTCAAATCTCGTCTACTGTCAACATTTCACACATGCGTTAAACGTTTAAAGTGTAAAAGTTATTCTCTACCATTTATCTCCAAGTTAGAACCGCTGGCCAAACTCCGATGGGCAGTCTACTCAGGATGAAGGTGTATTAATAAACTACAAGACCAACGTATGTCATATATATATCTATATATGTATATATCCAATTACATAATTTCTAACGTTCGATATAAACAAAGTCTGGGATGTTATTGCTGTTGACACGTCCGTCGACATCGAGTACTATGCGTGGCTATTTTAGCCTGCTGGATGAGTTTCCACGCGACCGGTGTAGTTGTGTTTATTAGAAAATGGTGTGTGTGAGCCGTCTGCTTGACCTATGACATAACCAGTAAGAGGATCCAGGGTAGAATGTTGTTACTACAAATACACTCCCAGGCTGTGTGTGTGTGTGTGTGTGTGTGTGTGTGTGTGTGTGTGTGTGTGTGTGTGTGTGTGTGTGTGTGTGTGTGTGTGTGTGTGTGACAGGCCAGAGTGTGACACTGGCATCTCTAATCACCCATGCTAGGGCAGAGTCGACTGGCTGCATGGAGCCCCTGAGGGGCTTTGGGTATAGAGTTTTGTTGTTTCACTGATGTCTAAAGCACTTTATTTAAAATGGAACTGATGGACATTTTCTGATATCTGGCTTTCAAGACAAAGTATGGCAGAGTGATGAGACAGTATCATCCTGAAACTGTACGCTTTAGTATTTTGTATTGTGATGTTTTGTGGCAAAAAAAATCCCATGAGCTATGGGATTTTGGATATTTGATGTATTGTACACTAGTAGGCCTATAACTCACCCTTGTTGGATTATATTTTATGTTATATAGACAAATAGTATAAATAAATATGATCCAGCTGTAGACATAAGTCGTGTTGATGGTGTACACACTGCTAAATACAGTATGTCTCTTTTAGCTGACTTGACAAGGCCAGGGCAAGCTTGATTTGTGTCCCTCCAGTCTGAAAGGAGAGCACTTCAGACCACACAGGGTGGCTGTCTGTTGGACTGTGGTCATCTATTTGAGTGGAGGGCGGCTGCATGTGACTGAGTCTGGGAGTGGGTCGTTTTTAAACATAACCAAAGTTCAACTCTCTCTTATAGGATGATTGTTCTGAAAACATTTGGTTGTGTTAGTTCAAAACAACTGGTCTAACTAACTGTATTTATTGGCTCATCATATAAAGGCCAGCATTGGACCAGAATGTATTGGAATGTATTGGTCTACACGGTAGAGAATAATGGTCGAATATAACGCTGTCTATATTGGGACTACAATGTGATTTCAAGTTGTTCTAATGGTTGTGGGAAAGGAAATATTGTAGTTGTTTGTCACTGATTGACTTCTTGTCACATGCAAAGATTAGTTAGCATGGTAAGAACCTTGTATGGATTAAGCAGAAATAGCAAAGGTCAAAGGGCCTTGTGTTCTGTTCTAACCTTTCATGTGAAGTCAGGGTCACCTGTAAGTCTGCCAGTATGAGCTCTTAAAATTCCTCACGTGTTGGCCACAATGCTACATTCTTCTGCACATAGGCCTCTACTCATGCTATTCACTTTTCCTTCACCAAAGGGCTGCCTGATCCATTCTTTTATAAAAGCGGGACTGAGGCTGCTTAGCAACAGTGAATGCCGCTTCGGCCTGGCTGCTCTGTAGGCCACTCCCCCCCTCCAGCGTTGGGTTAGGCAGGTTTAAGGTGTCATACCCTCTCTCTCCCTCCTGTACTATACTAAGGAGTGGAGCATTGCAACACAGTCCTTGGCTGATAGTTGAGGCTCCTGCCAGTATGTATTCATGCCAGGGAAGTTGGCAGACCCACAGGCTTCACTGATTGCTTAACCACTGCTGGACTACACTGCATTACTTCAGGGAGGGAAGTTTGCTTGCACAGGGGTGACCCACAGCTAGGCTTGGTTTTCTCTGATGCACTGCTGTGACTTGAGTGCAAGGAGGGAGTGAGCAAGCGAGCAAGGGAGGGAGTGAAGGAGGGGGGGGGGGTGGCTCTAGATGTCTATCTGCAGCGATTACACGCCAGCGCCTGCCCAGAGCAACAGAGCTGGCTGGCTGGATTTAGTGCTGTGGGAAGGAAAGCAGTAATGGGATTGTCTCTGAGAGGAGAAAGTGAGTCGGGTGAACCTGCAAAATCTGACTGATGACTGGCTTCATGCTGCAGACTGCACGGCTCTGGCAAATCTTTTGCTTTGTATCAGTGAAGACGAGGACAATCATGGAGACATTTTAATTTGATTGTAAGTTGTTTCAAATATTGTTGGTATTTCTTTGATCCATCTCATTAATATTGTCAAAGCTGTGGTTTGTGAATGATGTTTGTGAACAGCATGCATGCATGCATAACAGCAATTGTGAATCTTGGTTCTGATGTGATTGTGCTTTTCCAAAAGCACTCTAGACTGTAAGCAAGGAACTGTCTTGAATGATGAATATACTTTAAAAGTACAGACGCCTTAGAGGACTGAATAGCCCTTTCCAAAGCAAGGCCTACGTTTTATTTAATTCCCAAATTATCCCTGTAAAAGGTTGGTCTGAAATGGATCCAGCCTTCTGTCTTGAGTTTCCTGTTGAGACTCTGCTAGGTGTGTTGCTGTCCAGCCTGTTTGACAAACAAAACATTCATTCAGATTTGGACTATTGGACTGGGATCAGTTGATGTTGAATTGAATTCATCTTTATTCACTTCTCCAATAAAATAATAAAAAAGAATAATACTTTATGATAAGTATTAATGGCAGGCCTCATTTCATTATTCAGCTGAGATTTAAAATGCTTTCATTAAATATGGACACATACAGCCAGCTTGACAATAAGCTATCCAACATTCTCAACTTTGAGGTTGGACTGTAAATGCCACTCATACTTCTTTATGCAGCCTTTGCAGACCTTTACAACTGTAATATAGTATAGGAAATATCTTCATCACATATTCATCATAGGAGATGTATTCATCACGTTTCTGCACTTTTTGTTGTTGAATTCGGCCTGAGAACTTTAATTGCCTTAGACATTCCTGCCCCTCCTCTATGACCAGTACCCTCCTTCATTTGACGGAGGTCCAGTAGACCCTGCATACATTTTAATTTAACAATGCAGATCTTTGTTGAGCTCTTGAGGTCTTTCTACCAACCAACACATTGCTATTAAGGTTGATGCAACTTGATCAAATTCTTGATACTTAATATCTGTGTTAAAAGTTCTGCCCTCATCATGTAACACAGATAACTAATAGCTACCACTGAGCTAGGTGAAACATCTGGTTGCCCATGTCTTAATAAGAGGAAGGTCTGGACAGTCTGTGTAGGCATTTAGTACTATCCTGATCTTTTCCTTCTGCATTTTTAATTGAACAAAGTAATGCATTATTCAGTGGTCCATCCAGCCACTGTAGGCCAGCCCAGTATTGTATATACTGCCAAAATGTACTTGAATAGCAAATGTACTGCAGAAAAAAAACATTTACACTTTTTTTCAGCTGCTGGTTTCTACATAACAAATATTGAAATTTGGACAACAGACATTCAAGTGACAGATCTTTAACTGCCTGCTCCATAATGTCCAACAATACATTTGGGATGTCTGAGGACCACATGGGACATTTGAATGGCCCTTTATCCTATGGAGGTCTGCCACTGGCCATCTCAAGTGGATATCAAAGCAACTCTCCACCATCCCCTGAAACCACCAGCCCTTGTTCTTCCACAAGTCCAAGCAACCTCAGTGACCTCGAGCGCAACAGCTCCCCTGATTTCTACATGCTCGATTGCTGCGTGATAGAGGACTCCCATGTTGACTCCCCTTGTCCAAAATTCACCATGCCTTCTGATGTGAGAATGAACCTGCACCAGACATGTTATACCACACCTGTCAATGACTGTGTAAACATTTGGAACCAAACCATGAGTCTGATGAGCACCCCAGAGATGGCATCGCTAGAGGGCAACAACCTTTATAATAACACTGGAGATGACAAAAGGATAGTGACTTCTCCAGAATCCATGAAGGGGCACAGCCCACTGGATTCATGTGAGGCCTCCCGTAGATGTTCTTCTGAAAACGACTGTTGCTCTCTTAGTTCTGGGGAGTTGGTGATGAGGAGCAACAGCTTCAATCTGGAAGACGAGACACTCCCCTTGCTGTCGTCCCTTGAGGAATCGTTCATGTCCCCGGCCATGAGCTCTGGAGTCGTCATATCAGAAGGTCAGTATGTGTCACCTCATCTGGCAGATGTTTGTGAGGGGCTCCAGGATAAGAAATGTATGGATGGATTCACAGTGGAGAAGACTAATCCTGCCTGCTTTGGCATGACAGTCATCCTGGAAGATGACTGGGAGCACCTCGTTGAGGATGAAAAAATGAACACTCCCAACCTTCATGTGACTCTCCCAAGTGAGACAGAATTGGGTTGTCTGAGGACCTTCTTGTGTGACTCCTCAAATTCTGTTTCTGATGGAATGCCCCCTCCTTCAGGTGAGACTAGTGCTGAGGCAGGGAGGCCCTCCCATTTAAATGGAACATTTGTACAAATTAATGGTGATACCTTTGTGGCACCAGAGGAACAGGATTCTGGTGGCAATATTCAGACATCAACCCCAGTGCTGAACATTGGAAACCACTTCAGCCTCCCATCCTTTTCAGACTCTCCATTTTCGGGGAGCACAGATAGTCCAGCAGTCTGCCCTCCTCAAGGTCTGCAGATTTCTCAGACCCCAAAACAGCAGCTGGTTGCTAGACTGTCATCGGCATCAGGAAAAGCTGTTAAAACTGAAATAAAAACTTTTCCCAAACCAGACTACAGTGGTGTGAAATCTAGGATAATGACCCGATTATCACATCAGCTAGCAACACCTGGCACTACACCTGCAAACGTTACACGGCACAAGTCATCAAAAATTGATGGACACGCCAAGCCGTCTCAGGTGAATGGCAAAGCACTTAACAAAATAGCCACTGCTAAACTGACCCATACCACTGCTGCCTTTCCTCCGACAACTGCATCTGTTGGGGTTCCAAAAGAAGAGAATACAGTAAAAGGAGATATTGACAAAATGTTTATTCAGTCAGAGGAAGACGTGTCTGCTGCTAATCCATCTCAGCCCGGTTCTCTGAGCATTAGTGAGGATGTGGAGGGAGTGTCTCGAGCATCACTGCGTAACTCTCTTGGTACAGGAAATGATAATGCTTCATCAGCACTCAGCGCTGAGCCCAGCCCTCGTTCAGAGCAGACCGCCTCTGGCCAAGAAGTAACATCCACTCCAACACAGCAGCCCGTCAACGCAACCTTCTGCTCCTCATCCTCGTTAGAAACGCCGGACAAAAATGACCACGCTGATGATCCTAAACTATCCCCAAAGAAGACTGAAGTGTCACACAGAAACGGGGTCGGGTCAGGCTTTACCTCCTGTCGTGGCACACCCCCTTTAGCCAAAATGTGGTCAGTTGATAGTTCAACGTCCAAATCCAGGCCTTCCATGGAGAAAAAGAGGACCAGCAGCTCCTCCTCATGCAATGTCAGCAGTACTGCCCGCCCCAAATCAGGGAACCTGAACAGCTCTGCCCAGAACAAGCAGGATGACAAGGCTGGGGTTAAGAGGGGGACTCCTGAGGGTTCCAGCAGAGAGGTTAGAAAGATCAGCCTAGTGGTGAGTTGACACTGTTGACATAAGGCCTCACTGCATCTTCTAGTACTAATTAAATTGCACTGCACTGATGTACAGTAGTGAATTGTGATGCATGGAGTTGAATGTGTTAATGTGTAAGCCTTTTATATTGTGGCACATAATCATAGTAATTGTATATATTTTTTTTTCTTTTTGGGGTTCTTACCTTGCCATGTTCAAACACGCCATGTTTGCTTATTGCTTTGAATGGGATCGTATTGATAAAGGCCTCTTTTCGTAGGCAGAGTTACCAAAGTCTAAAGTGGCAGAAGCATCGGGTTTCACATGTGACCAAAGCAAGAGCAGACTTGGAGTACGACCGTCACCGAGACAATCTAGAGGCCTCCCAGCATCTCGCACTACAGTCGTGAGCCCTGGCACCAGACCTGTGCCTCTGTCCAGTAGACAGCGGCATCAGGGGACATCAGGAGCCAGCCCCAGGGCCACTGACTCACTGCAAATCAAGCAAAGGAACCCCGCTGGTAAGAATGATCTACCATGTGACGTCTCCTGTGTTTATAGTATCTTATTAGCACATTGGGAAGCTTGCGTCATTTAAACGGTTCTTCAAACAGTCTCGGTGATGGTGGCAAATTATGTTTAGTAGTTAAAATAAACCTTGTCTGTAGGTCAAAGTCAACCCCCCCTGTTTCCTTTGTTATGTAAGCACAGTGAGCACAGTGTTATGGCTAAGATTTACAGAGCATGTGGAGAGAAACAACAGAGAGGTAGCCTCTAGCTGTCTAATTGTTCATTTCAGTTAAGTGTGTGGCTTGTGGAGCTAATATAGCATGGGAGTCATATTCCATATGGCTCAAGTCAAGATACTGGTTCTAAGAAGTATAGCATACAATTTCCCACGGGATTAATAAAGTATTCGGAATCTGAACGTTTATTAAATTATAGATCCCATTCACTCAAACATATTCACCTTAAATATATTCACCGTAACCAATTTAATTAGCATGTGCCTAAAATTCAAAAGATTCAAAGGAGTGCGGTATGTTTTATAGCTATCAACTTTCAACGTGGCCACTTCTCCAGCAGAGGGGGAGCTAGAGCAGTGTCACTTTCTTTCCTGCTCTTAATGAACTGTCGGTATACAATAACAGTGGACGTAGCTGTCCCCTCTGTTCCTTTTCAGTCCAGGTTTTATGAGATCAACGGCCACCTCCCTCTGCCCTGCCGCTCCTCTCAGTAATTTGAGGAAAGGAGCACCACGGCAAGGAAGGAGGGGGGGGGAGGGGGGGCTCGTCCTCTGATGGGAAGCCAGTTGGGCTAATGGAAAAAGCAGAGAGGGAGGAAAGGGAGGTTTTGGAGCTCACCACTGCTGGCTAACTCACTGAACATAATGTTTGAGAAGAGTACCCCAAGAAAGAGCCATCGTAGTACTGCAGTAAACCTACAGTCATGCCTCGAGCTGAGACGCACTTCATGCTGTCGATACTGTTGCTTTCGCTGAAACTTTAAAGCATTACAACGTGACACATTCTCAAATGTTGGCTGTGATAAACAACTTGGGTAAGTTTTTTTTTTTTTGGTATTTTTTATGTGCTTTCTTTTGGTGAGCACATTAACAAACAAAAGGTTTACTCTGGGTGCTGTTTTCATAGTTTCTTTATGATGAGTCCCCCCCTATTCTTTTTGTTGTCTACATGTGCTTTGAATTTGACTTTTTTTCTGACTAAGTTGAAAGGGATATAGTAATTGAAAGGGCCTGGGATGCACATGGAAGAGGCCGAGTCTGGGACCATTCAGGGATACATCTATGTACCGGCCATAAGGTCAGGACAATGTATTCTCATTTTAATGTTTGTGATTCATTGTGTCTCAGCCCATCCAAGGGCACTGGCAACAGACAAGCCTACAATGGGAGCCCCCACCACCAGAACAAAGCCTGCAGTAAATGGATTCCGGCCACTCCAGACCCCCGGTCGACCCTCTGCCGCCGGTCCATCCCATGCTACGGTCTCGAAAGCGCCACAGAAGGCCCAGGGCCAGAGTAGGAGCACATCACTCAAAGCTGGAGTTCAGTCTGACAGGAGCAGGGACACCGGAAGCACACCAGGTGAGCCTGACCTGAATATGAATTCATGCATCTATGTACGGAGTTGGTGAATTCCCAGTGTTATCCAGGGTCACGCTGCAGTGTTTTTCAGTGGCTTTCTTTGGGCACATCTGGCCACGGAGGGGATGGGCGCCAGTGCACACAGTGACCCACATTTTGGAGCTTGTGAGTGGGGTGGGGGGGCTGCGAGTGGGCTGGGTAGTGAAAAGGTTGTAAATCCCCCACAGGCGAATCTGCCTTGGATTTACCTCCTTTGCCAAGATAGAGATTTCCCATCCTGAAAGAATCATGTAATTTTCTGGTTATTTCTGTTCCTTGTTTTTAATTCAAACTAAGCAATGCATGACACACTGGATTTCAGTGACGCTGCAAAGAAACACCCCATAGGCTTGATATGGGTGCTGTTTTAATGTAATGGATTATGAATATTGACTGCGTGGGCACTATATTGACTGCACAATAACAGTAAAATGCATTAGAAGGCTGCAAGATGCCATCATGTAAAGGTACTCTTCAGTAATGGTAGCAACTTGATCGCACATGTGCTCCTTGTATTCCTGGAACTGCTTTAATTGTGTTCATTGTTGGTCTGCTTTGGTAGCTGAGGGATGATTCAGACGTTGTTATTATCACATTGTTGTTTCATTTTTCCTTTGCTGAATTGTGGTTGAATTGAGAACATTACACTGGTGTTTCCCTGACTGGTGGTTCTCCTCCGTGGTATACTCTCTAAATGGAAGGAGCAGTATTGGACAAAAAGCCCCTTTCTCCACAACATCAACTACAGCTCTCTGATTGGCTGGCAGCTTCTATCTTATAGACTGGGGTCCCCCCCATGTGTGGTTGTCCTGGAAACCAGTGCTTTTCCACTCTAGTTATCTCAAAGCATTGCCTGGAGGGCATAGACTAGATATATATACACCACCTACATGCACTTAAGGAGCATGCTCTTTTGCCAGTCTTTGTTTTTCATATCTTAAACCTCCGATGGCTGGTTACACTGGACTCCGTAGCTGCACTTGGACTGAATTTCCTGTGGACATGACCAATTCTTCTTTGATTTCCCAAAGCACTGTGGGCTCTAACTGTGATCTCACTCTGTTGACGTGTCTGCTCATTGGATCCTATCGCTTCTGTATCGTCCCTTTGTTGGCCGTATTCAATAGCAAAGATGGAAACCGTCTGTGGAGAAGTAAGCATTGCTGGAATTTGAATATGAATGCATGGCCACGGTCAACCCTTTGTTTCCGAAACCTTGAACTTTATAAACCTTATACCACGTAATGCCCTGTATTGTTATTTAAAGTGCAATGGGAAAATATGTTAAATATATTTATTTAGTCCTTTTTTTTCCTATTGTTTTGAATCTATACTAAATAGCTATCCAAAATGTACATTAGATGAGGAACCAATGCGACCCATCTCTCCTGTAAGATAACTGGCATTGTTTAACCAGTGTCTTCATTCCATCTGTTGACCCGTTTCTGCAGTTGCTCCACTGAGACCCAGCTCATTCAAAACAGTTGTGCTGAAAACCAGACTGCTTGCAAAGCCACCAGGGGACACTGGACCAAGTAAGACGACCACAACCTCTGAATCTAATGTTTGTGTTGCTCGGTATTGTTTCAGATAAGATAATGCTCAGAATGTATTGTCTTGCTCCAAGTAACAATCGGATTAAATTATATGTTCATTAGCAATGTGTTCATTCCAGAATGTAGAGTAAATTGGATGTCCCTGGTTCAGCATCTGTCAACAAGATTTCATGGAGAAATCGTCCCATGAAATCTGAGACTATAACTGGTTGAAGCAAAACTCTGTGCTCATTTCAATGCCAAGTTTGTCCCTGTTGTTGTCGTGCCATTTAAACAATTGTAATGTAATCGATTTGCATGGTTAGCTCTTATTTGTCTAGTCCTGCTTAATCTTGATTAAATAACCCTGTGCTTTTATCTGCTTTTAACCATTTTCCCACTGTTTTCCTTGATCAAAGCCTTTCAGAGTGTCTCTCTCTATATATATAAACCCTGTTTCAGTTCAATACTTCTCTTCAGACCCCAAACAGAAACACTCCACAATGTGTCTGTGTAATTCTTTATAATGGGTCAGAAGCAGTCAACCCTTTTCTCTTACGTGGGTTTTCTGGTTGTTACAGCTTTGGCCACATCATTCAAGAGTGCCTCCTCCAGCAAACCAGGGTTGGCACGCTCCACCGTTAGTCCTCTGAGAAGGACCGTCTCGTCCAGAATCACTCACCTGGCCACGAGTTTACCTGGTGAGTGGTTTGCCTTTCTTCTCGGTTCCTTTGTATTTATTTCTCACAGGTCTTGGCATACTAGTAGTTCTCTTTTTATGTTCTTTCATGTTTATTATGTCAGCCATTGTGGACAAGACCTGTGACCTGTCTTGGCTCTAAGCGTGTGGTGCTTTTCAGCAGCATAAACATTGTGATGCTTGACTGAATTTCATTTAGTTTGCAGATCCTGAGGGTAGATGGTTGATTAAGATTGACCAGGACCTTTTTAATATGGAGACCCTTGATAGGAACCAGATCTAATCTCTTGTTCTTTGCTTATTTTACCATTTACGCTTTTTGTTTGCTCAGTTTGCTGATTGTTGTCGTGTCATATTTCTATAATAGAAATGCAATTTTGGTTTTAGCAATGAACTACAGTCGATTGTAGATTATGTCTCAATCGCATGAATTGCTGGCCATTTGTTGTCTGTTAAAGATGTGTATATCTTTACTTACTACAGCTAGATGGCATTGTAATACAAATTCAATGTTTTTCCAAGAAACTACCTGAAAACCCTGCCCCACTATAATCTGTTTATAATCAATTATCCTAATAATGTTGTGTGACCCTTGTGGGTGTGTGGTGGTCTGCAGTCAATACACGAGGTGATGACATTGGAGCTGTGGCAGCATACTTGTCTATCAGCTCATCTGTCTCAACCTTGCTAGGAAGAATCCATCACCTCCTGCTATTACTCTTCCACTCTGCTGGTGGTTGACGGCAACAAAACACACCAATCAGAGCTGCATTAGGCAGGCGCCTGAAGCTCTCATTGGCTTTGGCACATGCTGTTGACTCCTCCCACCCAACATGTTTTCCCAATGTCATGCCCAACCCCCCTACTCCTCCTCTCCTCTGCTGCCAGCATCCAGGCTCTGGTCCAGCACCGCCATCGCTAGGTTTGCAAGATGCTGTTCTGTGTTGCTACGGGAGCTGCATGTGCTTGACTGAAGTCTGGCTTCATCAAGAGGATTAGGGGGGGGTTCTAGTGCTTTGCTCTTGTCACATCTGTCGAGGGTTGTTGCCGTTGGAAATATTGCCAAGCTGCACTCCACCCACCCACCCCCACTCCACTCTTCATCTGCCAGGACACCCAGCTGGGCATGGACTGTTAGTTGGGTGGGAAGAATGCCATTCTGAACTGAAGGAAGAGCCTTTTTCTCTCTCTCTGTCTGTGTGTGTCTGTGTGTGTCTGTGTGTGTGTGTGTGTGTGTGTGTGTGTGTGTGTGTGTGTGTGTGTGTGTGTGTGTGTTTCTTCCAGAGACACTAAAGTTATTACAGAGACTACTGAAGTCGCCAGGCTGCAGAAAAATCCCTGTCCTGGTCCAGAACAAAGATGATGTCA
>OOFB01008635.1:22914-35624 GCA_900323305.1 Trachyrincus murrayi | reverse complement strand
TGATCGGCTGGGACTCCGGGCTCTGGGGGGTGACGAGCAGCCAGGCCCGGCAGACCGACGACAGCCTGGCGTGCAGAGAGGGGTTCGGTATGTGTAAGTTGTTGTTGTTGTTGTTGTTGTTGTTGTTGTTGTTTTTGTTGTTGTTTTTGTAATTTTATCGCGAAGAAGCTTTCGTGAAAATCTCGGTTTTGGTTTATTTCTGGGATTTTTCTTTTTACAATGTCAATTACATGTACAGTACATGTAATTGATTGTACTTGATTGTACATGTACCATTACACAGGAGTGGAGTCTGAGTATAGATACTGAAGCAGTTTATAGAGAGAGAGAGAGAGAGAGAGAGAGAGAGAGAGAGAGAGAGAGAGAGTACAGAGCATCTGTTATATGTTCTTTAAAAATAAATCTGTTCAGTAAAACATTACTCCTGCCGAACTGTGACCAAACACAATATCTACTGAATATCAACCACCATCTTCAGACCTTCTGACTTCTGACTGTTATCTAACATACTAATATCTAATACCCCCCCTTCTCCCCCCCCACCAGCCTCACATCCAGGCCTTCCCGCTTCCACCTCCAGTCCGGTCGTTACCATGGCTACCACTAACACACAGGATGAGTCGCAGGTTACAGGTGAGTTGTGTTGCTCAAGGGTTGCTAGGCAAATACGGGATAGACAAAACTGAGTTGGCTCACACTTTTAAATTGAAACATGAAACAATGAGAAAAGGTGTGTGTAATATCTGCTGGGCTTGTCGGTCAAACTAGTAAGGAGCCAAAGTCAAAGTTCCTAACCGCTAGACTACCCTGCCCTGACAACATCATTGTAAGTAATGTGTTGAAAGCTGAAGATTAGTCCATGGTATCTATTGTTTGATTGATGTTTACAGCCTTACCAGTGGAAGGTTCCGGCGTCACTTCTACATCGACCAATCAACAACCCCCTATCGACCCAACAGCCAATACCAGCACCGAAGCACCCAATACATCAACCACAGCGTCAGCCAATAAGACCACTGACTATACTTCACAGCCCACCCCCCTGAATCCATCCGTTACCATGGTTACCTCAACGCACGTCACACCCTCGACAACAGTGAGCACAGGTTCCCTAGCAACGGTAGACGGGGTCGTGAGTACACCGATACTCAGTCCAGTCTCACAAGCTCCTCCCTCCACCGGCGCCAGCACAACCAATCAGATCACCAGCTACACACAGGCCCCTCCAATCACAGCTCAGCCTGCCTTACAGATCCCACCCCCAATGCCTGTTCCACTGGGTCAGTGGTCAGATTTATATATTTAATATATATAATTAAGAATTGTATACATATATAGAATTAGTAGATTATCTTAAATGTATTTAAAACTATTTAACTATTTAACTGCTTTGATAGCTTTTGTTGTTTTGTTGTCTTACAGGATCCCCACGGGTAAACTGTGACATCACACCATTCTGTACCAATGACGGTAAGGCATACACATATCTTGTCCAATCAGAGACTCAGGTCTAAGAATGTAAAGATATGTATATAACTTGCCGTGCTGTTTGTCTCCACAGTTGCTCATTATTGGATGTTGATAAGTGTGGAGGCTGAAACACCTGGCCGGGCCGAGACAGATGTTATCCGCTGGGTGAGAGTTAAAATATGTGTTTCTAAACTCAAAACATGACTTCATTTACAATTAGCCAGTGGTGGGTAGAGAGCTGAACATCTATACTCAAGTAAAAGTACAATTACTCCCATTAAAAAAATGACTCAAGTAAAGGTGAAAATTACCATTTGAGAAACCTGCTCAGGTAAAAGTAAAGTTAGTTGGCCACTAGGGATTGTAGCTGGAAGCTGCCTCTTGTTCTGGGTTTTGCTCCATCATCATCATCGTGGTCAGAAGACAGGTGGTGCTTATTTTTCTTCCAGGCAGCTGGCAACTTGGCTTCTGCCAACGAAGGTATGAACGGAAAATGAAGCAAAGTAAAAAAGTAGATCAAAAATATACTTAAGTAAAGAGTAGAAGTAACATGAAGGTACTCGTTCCTTAAAAAAACTACTTTTTACTCATGTGCGTTACTTGTAACGCGTTACCCACCACTGCATCTAGCAGACACTTTTATCCGATGAGACCACAGGTTAGACTGTGGAGATTGGGGATCGAACCCGGTACCTATAGCCTAGGAGTCAAAGGTATCAGTACAGTAGTGTTGTGTAAATATAACTTAAAGTGCTGGGCAATGTAGCAAAGTGAACCATATAAATAATGTAGTGACATTTTATTGAATGTAATGAAGAGATCATTTATTATTGCCTCCATAAATAATATATGAGTGCATGAACAATAAACAGACATTTAGTATTCATCGTTTTACTGCTAGAAGCCCAGACGGTCTTTCAGTGGAACCAGAACCAATCTGTGACACACAGGAAGCGGTGGTTTCGTCGTTGAGACTAGGATTATTGTTAATGGAGCAAATGAGCTGGAAAGTGTTTGAGTAGATGGGGTGCATACATACAGAAATAAATCAGCTTGCCTTGTGTCTCAAACGTGGTATTGATTTCCTCTCGTTTGGCTTTTTAAGTGATTCTTAGCTACCAACATTTAGTATGCTTAACAATAATGTTGTATCATTTTGAGTGAAAAAATTAGGTTTACATTTTGTGTGCCTGTGTGAGAGTTTGTGGGATTCTATGTACGTTGTACTGTGTGCAAGTACTTGGTACTATGTGTCTGTGTCTGTGTACTATGTACTGTATGTGTTGAAATATAAACATATATAAAGTGTAGTATCCCTATTTAGGCATTTGAACCAAGCGCTGTCAGCTTAGCCCCCCTTCATTGTCAGTGAGTGTCTCTCGTCCCGACTGTCTCTTCCTCAGGCCTCGGCGGTGTTTGGGTGTGACAGCAGCACATACGCCGACACCCAGAGCACCCAGAGCCCCGCGCAGGGGGGTGCATGCCTCGTCTGTCAGGAGGGCAACCTCGTTCAGGTGGGCCTGGGTCACACCGCTGGCCAATCACAAGCATGCATCGTTTATTTATTAAGAAGCTTCTGGATTATGGAATGTAGGATTTATTTCTTACTGTCACTTATTGTATTATGAAATGGCTTACACACACACACACACTCACACACACTCATACACACACACACACACACACACACACACACACACATACATACACATACACATACACACACACTCATACAGAGAAATGTTTTACATCATTGTTACATCTTTCTTTCTTCATTTCCTTTCATCCTTTATTTCATTATTTCATTATTTATTTATTTCTGCAGGAGCTCCAGGTATCCTGTGAAAAAGAGGTCAAATCAAGGTGTGTGTGTGTGTGTGTGTGTGTGTGTGCGTGTGCGCGCGCGTGTATCTGTGCTTCTCTTTCCCGTTAACACGCTAACATAATTGTGGATCCATTTTACCTCAATTGACTTATAAATACAATGTCTCCTGTCGGCCTCCCTATCTGTCTGCCTGTCTGTCTTTCTGTCTGTCTACCTGCCTGTCTGTCTTTCTACCTGCCTGTCTGTCTACCTGCCTGTCCGTCTGCTCGGTCTGCAGGTGTGCAGACTGCAGCGTGTTGATGCAGTTTAGCTCCCAGGTCCCGGTGTGTGGGCTCCAGTACCAGATGATCCAGAGCTTCGGTAAAGACCTGCGGGTCTGCAGCGCCGGACAAGTGGAGAGAGTTGGTAATGAATGATTTAAACCCATTCTGCTTTAATGCTAACCCAGTGCTGGAGACCGTTGGCTGTTATTGAGTCTTGGTTCGATACATCGCTATTAGTGAACGTTAGTGACATTGTTGTTTTCTTTTGGCGACGTCTTATCGTGTTAAAAAAAGAACGAAAGCTCAAATAAGAATACGAATGTTTCTACTTTACTTTAAACTCATAATGGACTAATGTATGCAGATTTGCAATTATTAGAACTGCATTTTCCTGTAGGCTACTTACACTTACTATTGGACCATTTTGACTAATGTTTATTGGCCAGGCCGTGGACTGTGTGGTGAAGCAGCACCATCTGGTGGTGGATTTGTCAGGTGCAGCCCCGCCTCCCTTGTAGAAGTCTGCCAGTCGGGCACTCCTTCAAACTTCACATGGTGAGACCCATCCCGTGTGTGTGTGTCTGTGTGCCTATGTGATTGCCTTGTGTTACATTTGTGTGTATGAATGCTTGTATATATTTATTCATTATTCTTTTGCGTGTGTCCATGTGTGTTATCCAGCTCTCTACTAGAACCTGGCGCTATTCGTGTTGCTCTGCCCGAGAGAGACCTCTGCAGCTGTGAGTTCTAATCCCGCCCCCCACCCTGCTAATCGACCAATGACCTCATGAGCTGAGTCTGTCGTTAACCAATAGGAACATTGCGGACCGAAGCCTTTAGAATACTCAACTGTCAGCTGTACTGCACTCATATTTATATTTTTCTACAAAGTATTTTTTTCAAATTTAAATTAGTCAATTAGTCATCATCATCATTATTATTACTACAATTATTATTATTATTTTAAAAACCTTGTGTTCTGATTCCTATAGCTACTCTGCCCAGTTTTTCTTTAGAAACTAGGACGTGCAGAACTTGGAAATATTTAGTAGTTTTGTAGCCCGCTTAACTGTAAATAAATAAATATTGTCAGTAACATACTTTTCATTTAATTTTTTTCTGCATATACAATATTTGTGCCACTTTTCAGAATCAGAATCAGAATCAGAAATACTTTATTGATCCCCGGAGGGAAATTGGTTAAATTGGTTGTTTTTGTTCTCTATACTAAACTAGATACAGTATTATATATTCATCTCTCTCTCTGTGTGTGTCCCCAGTACGGTGTGGGCCTCCTGGGCTGTCTGCCAGGGTTCTGCTGGGGTCCAGTCAAGTGTGGCTGGCGACAGTCCTGGGTGGTCTAGACGCCTGCAGAGGCCAACACCCTGTCATCTGGTCAGTGCTGTGGAACAGACACACAGAACTAGCGTTTAGTGGTAGTCGGAAACACTGAGACACAATAATTACTGTTGGTCCTGGTGCCGTAGTCGCAGGTAAAATGTACTAGAATATCAAGTATGTCGGAAACAGTTTCTCTTTCAATTGTTCTTTCTGCAAACCTAACATGGTATTGTTTTGTGTGTTTCTTCGTACAATTGAACGGTTTTCATTTAAATTCTGGAAAATCCAAGAACTTACACGTTATTGATTTTTATATTTTCATTTAAAACAATACACAAATCGCATATCTGTTCGGAGTGCGTGCCCGCTCGGCTGCTTGCAGTGTTGTCCGGGGGCGTGCCCGTTCACTGTTCGCATGTTTATTCAAAGTTTACTAATACGAAACGTGTCGAGTGTCCAAATGTGTTTCCGCTGTCTACTTTTCTCTTTTTAGAGCACGCACACTCGACACTACACTACCCAAAATTCAACACAAAGAAAAGATTAGTAAAAATTCCAAATATTAATTTCTGTTCCTCCCTGTTGACAGTGACCCTACCAGGACACAAGCTGTGATTTTGACTGACAGCTGTCCGATCCCGCCTCTAATGCCTCCTGTGGCCAATCAGAGCATGCTGCTGCCCTTCTTCCTCCGTGGTACAAACTTCACTGGGTTCCCCGAGACGAGGCTTCCTCCTCCGGTGAACGAAATATCTTCTTATACGAATAACGCAACAGCTGGACCTAAAATAACAACCACACAAGGAACTCCTACTAACGCAACTACCCAGCATGCATCTCTTCAGAGTACACCGATACCAACAGTCCAACTGAACACAAGTCAGAGTCCTAATTCATCACTTGGTTTGGGTTTTACAACCTCACCAGTGCCCGAGACCTCAACCAATACAACGCAAACTGTTAATAACACTGAGGTGATCCAAAGTGCTGGCTCTCAGATCACAGAACCAAATACAACACTTACAGAGCGCTCAAGTGTCACGAGTCGACCCAACACCACCGCAGGTTCCGACCCGGTGGAGACCTACAACGCAACTCAAACAGCCACCCGAAATACAGCGGCGGCTTCTGGAAACACGACGATCGTTCCCGACACCGCAACGGCCGCTAGGGACGGTACAATGTTCCAGAACACTACAGTCGTCCCCGACGCTACAGCGGCCGCTAGGGACGGTACAATGTTCCAGAACACTACAGTCGTTCCCGACACCGCAACGGCCGCTAGGGACGGTACAATGTTCCAGAACACTACAGTCGTCCCCGACGGTACAACGCTACACAGCCCGACAGTGACTCCTTACGTCAGTCATTCCCTCGCGACGTCTGTCCCAAACAACGCAACGACATTAGCGCCTTTCTGGCTCAGCACCAGGACCCCCACTCCCCATTCCGTTTCAACCGTCAACAATCACACTGTCGCCACGACGACGACGACGACGAACGCAACGCAAACTCTCCGGGACACGACAGTGTTGCTGATCGGCTCCAACACAACCGCAATCCCTGGCAACCGTACCCTGCCGGTTTCTATGGTCGTTGCTACGGACAACGGAACCCTACACGGCGCCCCGTCGTCTTCGCCAAGCAATGCGAACGGGACGGCAAGTCATAGCGCTGTAATATTAACCAATGAAACCACTACGGGAAGCGTTGCCATGGCAGCCAACAGGGGAACGCCATCAACCGCTCCGACTACAACGGCCGCACTTGACACACAAACGTACAAATGGACGGAAACAAACAACGCGGTCGAGGCAGAAAACCGCACAGCGGTGAACGTGACCTACAGTGTAACAACCGACACCACCACAAACGGGTGGAACCCCGGCAACACTTCCATCGGCAACACCGATACCAGCACCACCACCAGCACCTCCAACCTAACGACCACCACCACCACCACACCGCCAGTCCGATCCCCTCTAGTGAACACAACGCCCTCATCCATGACTGGATCGGATCAGCACAGCACAAACACAAGCACACGCGATCCAACGACGGCACTGCCGACCAATCATACCGGCCGCTCTACCACCACCACCACGGTTGCTACGGTGACAGAATCGTTACCGCTAGGGACCACCGTCAGCAGCCCTGCTACCACCAACACCACCGGCGGCATCTCTGCTACAACCACTGGTGTGTATGTATTATAGGGCCCCTATTTTACCACCAGGTGTGGTGGTGATCAGCCGTTACAACCCATGTCAAAATCTGCCCTCTAGTGACATCACAAGTGGGAGTGTCCACCCAGATGTGTGATGGATAGATACGCCTACCAGTTGGTACAGTCCACTGGGTAGGCTGGTAGACTGATCTAGCCATAGATCTTGAAATGGCTTGTAATGGCTAATCACACTCACACCAGGTGGTAAAATAAGGGCCCTTTAAAACCACAATATGTAAATGAATTAAAATGTATTAAAATAGATTAGTATGTATAAATGTGAATTGTTTGCATCAAGGTACCATGCCATATAAGTATAAAAACAGTATATAGACATATATAATATAAACATTTGTATGTATTCTGCTGATATGTATTGTATTATGCAGGTAATATGTCGCCTGGGGCCACGGAGACGTCTGAACACGCCAGGGGTCAAGAGGAGGAAGCGAAGGAGCTGGAGAAGGAGACGCAGAATGTCTCCAAACTCAACTCCACCCAGGTCAGGAAGTAACTGCATGGCTGCCATCTTTAGCCATTAGCCAAACAGATGCTGAACAAATGCTGGGCAAAGCAGCTGAACATGGCACCCTTCGTTTCTTCAATATATTTCAATATTTTCGTTTGTGTTTCAAACGGTGACTGTGTTCGAGATTAATGTCAGACAGGACTTAGTTATACTTGACTATCTGTCACTGTCTGTCTGTCTGTCTGTCTGCCTGTCCTGCCTGTATTGTATTGCATAATATTGTATGGTTTTGTAACATCGCATTAATCTAATTTTCTAATTTCCTAACCTGTGGCCACTCAAAGCACATTACAGTCAGTGGTAATGTTGTGTGTGTGGCATGGTGGTGCAGGTGGAGGCCCTGGTGGGGAGGCTGGAGAGGCTGCTGGGCGGAGCCAGCGTCTCCCAGGGGGTGGGGCTCAGCGCCGTGCGGGCCATCAGTAACCTGATGGAGGGAGACGACCTGGCCGTCTCCTCCTCTAGTAACAGGTACTATATACTGTATATACATACATACATACACACACACACACACACACACACACACACACACACAAAGCCCCTTCACACACAGACACACCCTCTGCAGGCTGATCCAGGCAGTAGACCGGCTGGCTCTGAAGCTGGAGGTGGGCGAGGAGACCCTGGTGCTGTCTGCCAGCTCCCTGGCTCTGGCTGTCCGGACCCTGGACGGCCCCCGCTTCCCCGAGACCTCCCTCACCCTCACCGACCCCACCCACCTCCAGGTACACCTCGCTCGCCCATAACCAGAACCATAACCATAACCCCCTCATGTCCTGTCTGGGATTAGTGAAGAACATCTTATCCTGTCTTATCTTAAACCTCCACGATGTAACTTTTCTACTGCACTACTGAACTAGAAAGTTTATCAAGAAGTGTGTGTGTGTGTGTGTGTGTTACCTGTCCCCCCAGGTGAGTACTGCAGACAGGTCCCTCCCCCAGAGGTCGGAGGTCGTGGGTTCTGTGTTCCTCCCCTCCTCCCTCCTGGAATCCCTGACCCCCGCAGAGCAGGTCCTGGCCAGCCGGGTGCAGTTCACCTTCTACACCACCCCCAAACTATTCCAGGTACACCACCCCCAAACTATTCCAGGTACTGTTACACCACCCCCAAACTATTCCAGGTACTGTTACACCACCCCCAAACTCGCCCCTAAAGACATAATATAATGTTGTTGAATTTTTGCATCCAAAATAAACGTGAGTACAAAGCCCCGCTACATTCATGCTCCTTGTGCTTTGGGCTTTAGAAAATGGTATTAGAATGACATGCAGCGGGAGGAACGAACGAAACGAAGAGAGTCAGAGAGAATGAAAGGAGGGAGGGAAGGAGGGAAGGAAGGAAGGAACATAGGAGGGAAGGCACAAAGGAAAAAAGGAAGCAAAAGTAACAAAGAAGAGGTTTTTACACACACGCATCCAATGGGTAGCAGAATGTCTTTATGCTGTGTGTGCTACAGGACGTTGGGCTGGGGAATCGAACCCTTGTCAGCCCGGTGCTGGGATCCAGCGTGACCAACCTGTCCATCAGTAACCTGAGAGAGAACATTCACTTCAGCATCCGCAGCCCCCACAACACACAGGTAGGACGGGATCACATGTTTACACTGCCTGCAGGAGACACTGGACGTGTTTACACTGCACACTGCCTGCAGGAGACAGTGGACGTGTTTACACTGCACACTGCCGGCAGGAGACAGTGGACATGTTTACACTGCACACTGCCGGCAGGAGACAGTGGACGTGTTTACACTGCACACTGCCGGCAGGAGACAGTGGACATGTTTACACTGCACACTGCCGGCAGGAGACAGTGGACATGTTTACACTGCACACTGCCTGCAGGAGACAGTGGACGTGTTTACACTGCACACTGCCTGCAGGAGACAGTGGACGTGTTTACACTGCACACTGCCGGCAGGAGACAGTGGACATGTTTACACTGCACACTGCGGCAGGAGACAGTGGACGTGTTTACACTGCACACTGCCTGCAGGAGACAGTGGACGTGTTTACACTGCACACTGCCTGCAGGAGACAGTGGAGTGGAGAATGGGTTAGTATAATGAAATAAATGTGTAGTTTCTAAAAAGAATTCTAATCTGGCCTTTAATGGGGATAGTGGAGGCAGGATAGAGTAGTGGGTAGGGTTTGACTCCATAAGGTACTGGGTTCCATCTCGGTTTGTAGGCGTCTTGATGCCCAACCCTTACCTGCTCCTTAATGATGAATAATGTATCTGACTTCACTATAGTGGCTTTGGATAAAAGCTAAATTAGTCAATAATTTTCTAAAACAAATTGTGTCTGGGCTTTAGCCAAACAATCAGAGCTATTTAGGTGTCTGTTATTTTGCCCGAGTATGTTTTATTGACCAGTTTTAATGCTAAGAAAGGAAGGTATGTACGTAGTGTAGTGAAGGCAGATCCAGACGGATCCAATGGCTACTTCCTGTCTGATTTGAATCCTTCCTGTCTGTCTGCAGGCTAACAGTCTTCCTCGATGTGTGTTCTGGGACTTCAGTCTGAACGGTACGTTTTTGAAGTTTATGTGACAGGTATGAAGTGTGTGTGTGTGTGTGTGTGTGTGTGTGTGTGTCTTCCTCGATGTGTATTCTGGGACTTCAGTCGGACTTCAACGGTAAGCTTTTGATGAGATGTGAGAGGTATGAACAGTGTGTGTGTGTGTGTGTGTGTGTGTTTCACATTGATGTTTAGATGACAGGTATGAAAAGTGTGTGTGTGTGTGTGTTTATGTGACAGATTTGAACAGTGAGTTTATGTGTCTGCATTTGTGTCTGATGTCTGGGTGACAGGTATGAACAGTGTGTGTGTGTGTGTGTGTGTGTGTGTGTTTTGATGTTTAGGTGACAGCTATAAAACAATGTATCTAAAGCTCCTTTCCCACTGGACAAAAACCCCACTAACACCCGCTAACATCTGGCTTATGTCCGAGGGTACATGTGTGTGTTTGATTCTGGTGTCTAGGTGGCCGAGGGGGGTGGAGTCCTGGCGGGTGCTTCGTCCTCAACGTCACCGATGGAAAAACAAGCTGCAGTTGCAACCACCTCACATCCTTCGCTATCCTGCTGGTGTGTGTGTGTGTGTGTGTGTGTGTGTGTGTGTGTGTGTGTGTGTGCGCACATACGTATGTGATGTGTGTGTAGTTGTGCGTTCTGCCGTGTAGTTTGTTTGATTGTGAAAATCGTACCCTTATTTGTGTGTGTGTGTGTGTGCGTGTGCGTGTGCGTGTGTGTGTGTGTGTGTGTGCAGGACCTGTCCAGAGGCGGTGTGTCAGATCGTCAGCAGGGGGTCGTCCTCACCTTCATCACCTACATCGGCTGTGGCGTCTCCGCAGTCTTCCTCTCCGTCACCCTGCTCACCTACCTCTGCTTCCAGTAAGACTCCCGCTTCACGACTCACTTTATATTATCATTCTCTATCTCTCTGCTGCTTGTTCATGAACGTGACCATAGACTTTAAACTGATATTATTAAGCCAATGTTTACTTCAGACTGCTCAGTTTCTTCTCAACTTGTGGACTGTATTTGCGTCCTGATACGTCATATTATGTCGTTTTGATGTTGTGTAATACTGTGAATACACATAGCTTCAATAATTGTATTGCAAGAAAAGTGAACTACAAAAGCTGTGGTGTTGTAATTCCAATTAAAAAAATGTAGTATGAATAATAATATAAATACTAATGATGGCGATGGTAGTGTTTTTAGATATTGGCGTTTATTTTATTATCTCAACAGGAAGTTACTCCGCGATATCCCCTCCAAGATCCTGGTGCAGCTCTGTCTGTCCCTCCTCCTCCTCAACCTCCTCTTCCTATTGGACGGCTGGCTGGCGCTCTACCCCGCCCCCGGGCTGTGCATAAGCACCGCCTTCTTCCTGCACTACTTCCTGTTGACGTCCTTCACGTGGGCGGGGCTCGAGGCCCTGCACATGTACCTAAGCATCGTGCGGGTGTTCACCCCATACCTCAGCAGATACATGCTCCGGTTCTCCCTGCTGGGCTGGGGTGAGCACCTCCATCCACCGCCTTTAACACGGCCATTCATGTGTTCCTCTTGAAGGGGGGGAAAAGAAGGACCAATTGACATCATCGGTCCAGGATTTGCCTTCTCAAAATCGGACCAATGACGTCAATGGTCCACATTTATGCGGAAACAGAGGATGCAGAGGATCCAGGGGGCTGGATAATCTAGTGGGTAGGGTGTTTCACTCCCAGCCGAAAGGTTCTGGGTTCAAACCTCAGTGTCTGCAGGCTAGCGATGCCCTAGCCCCTGACCTACTCGTTAATAACATGTTTATATATTCACTGTAGGTGGCTTTGGGTAAAAGTGTCCACGAAACATTTAATAGTAAAGAAAAGGCGCCGATCGTCTGTCTGCAGGTGTTCCTCTGACGGTGGTGGTCGTCATCATATCAGTGGACAAAGACAACTACGGCCTGATCACCTACGGAAAGTACTCAGACGGCACCACCGATGACTTGTAGGTGGATTCATACGTTTTTCTCCCTGGTTCAACAGATATTGCTGTTATTGGTATTGGAAGACCTTGTATTGATGGCAGAACTGCTGGCCTCCAACAAATACTACAAATTAAATGAGAGAGATGTTGCCTATTAAACTATAGAAGTATTAAAATAGTCCCGGTCCACTCTCCGGTGCCCTCTAGCTGCTGGCTGCGGAACGACATTGCCTTCTACATCGGGGTGGTGGCGTACTTCCTGGTCATCTTCACACTATGCCTGGTGGTGTTCACCGTGGTGCTGGCCCAGCTGGCGCGCATCAAGCGTCAGAACCCCCACAACCAGTCCCCCCAGCGGGGCCTGATCACGGACCTGCGGAGCGTGGCCAGGCTCATTCTCCTGCTAGGCCTCACCTGGGGCTTCGCTCTGTTCGCCTGGGGGCCCCTCCACATGCCCTTCCTCTACCTCTTCTCCATATTCAACTCTCTGCAAGGTGAGTAAGAGCTAGTTTAGCTTAGCATAGTTTAGCATAGCTCCACCTGCCCTTCCTCTACCTCTTCTCCATATTCAACTTT
>OOFB01008635.1:7092-22894 GCA_900323305.1 Trachyrincus murrayi | reverse complement strand
GGCCAGGCTCATTCTCCTGCTAGGCCTCACCTGGGGCTTCGCTCTGTTCGCCTGGGGGCCCCTCCACATGCCCTTCCTCTACCTCTTCTCCATATTCAACTCTCTGCAAGGTGAGTAAGAGCTAGTTTAGCTTAGCATAGTTTAGCATAGCTCCACCTGCCCTTCCTCTACCTCTTCTCCATATTCAACTCTCTGCAAGGTGAGATACTAGCATGTTTAGCCTAGTTTAGCTTAGCATAGCATAGCTTTACCTGCCCTTCCTCTACCTCTTCTCCATATTCAACTCTCTTCTTCCTTTTTAGGTTTCTTCATCTTCATCTTCCACTGTGCCGTCAAGGACAACGTTCGTAGACAGTGGAGAACCTACCTGTGCTGTGGCCGCCTGCGATTGGCTGAAAACTCAGGCAGGCCCCTCCTCCTTCAGCGCTAGCAATGTGATTTGTGTAATGTAAAATGTAATATGTGTGTGTGTGTGTGTGTGTACACTCAAACCACGTGCACTGTCCGCATGCAGAATGGAGTCGAACGGCCACCCAGAATGCAAAGAAGCAGTCTGTTGCCGTGGCAACAAGCACAGCCCTCAGCCCGGCATCTCGAAGCTCCTCCCTCATCAGTGAGATGACATACAGCTCGGGTACTTTCAGAGTATTATACTTTCCAAAGTCTTAACAATTCCCACAGTTGTTTGTTATTGAGCTGATCGATCTCTCTCTCTCTCTCTCTCTCTCTCTCTCTCTCTAGGCTCAGACAGTGGTATCTCGGACAGCTTCAATGGTGACGTCGTCCTCAACGAGATCCACAGGCGCAATATGGCGCCCCGTGACGTAGCTTGACAACCGTCACGGACAAAAGAGCACAAGCTAATCTAGTTAGGGCTAGTTAATGCTAGTTAGGGCTAGTTAATGCTAGTTAGGGCTAGTCAAAGCTAGTCGCGGCTTGTTAGGGCTAGTGAAAGCTACTCACGGCTTGTTAAGGGCCTAGTTAAAGGCTCGTTATCTGTCACAGCGAGTGAAAGCGAGTCAGGAACAGGAACACACTTATTTTCAGTGTGACATCACTGTTACATCAAGTAAAAGCGTGCCAATGATAAAATCTGCAAAATTCGTTGTCTTCATGACACTGTATTTATTTACTTTTGATACATAGTGGTTGGCCTTCCTGAAGTGGTCACTGAGAAGGATTTTAAACATCTCCATGTTAGAATGACATAGCATTTGCTTATCAATAGGTGGCAACGTAGACCATTTTATTACTTAAATATCCAGCCATGAAGGTGTTTAGGTGGACTGCAGCAAAGCTCTTGATATAAATGAATGTATTTGTTTATAGTTCTCATTTAATATGGAGGTTCTCAGAGGTATGATTGTACACAACAAATATACTGTCAGCGTTGTTGAAAGCATTTACATTCATAGACTGTAAATTGTCTGAAGGAGAAGAAAAACTGAAATAAGCATATTTTTATATAAGGTGAAGTAAGGTGAATATATAAACCCTTTAATCCTTTTCGTTCCCACTCAATTTGACGAAGACCAAAATCTAATGAGGTTTAATAAAAAAAAGAACAGACACAAATTTCTCTGCTTTTTTATTTTTATTTTTTTACGTCATTTAAAGTTTAGATTCATCTTTGACTTTTAATCAATTCATTCTGAGAAGGACAACTAATCAGAACGAGTGCCCTTCTGCCGCCGCCCTCACGACCTCGAGGTTAGCTTGCCGGGTTAGCCGCTGCGGGTTAGCCATTCTAATTGCCAATTAAAAGTTAAGTCAACTTGCACATGGTAAACGGACTGCTGACCGCCGGCCACTCAAAGCACTCAAAGCACTCAAAGCGCCGGGTCACTGCTCGCCCCACATAACAATCAATGGAACCAACATAATGTACATAACACAATTAGACAGACGTTGCAGTGTAGTAGGAATATATATTTCTTCCGAAAACTGCCAATTCCCGACTGACAACCATCAACCAGCAGGTTCATCTATAAGATTTATATTACATTAACATTAACCTATTTTGTTGACTTTTTAAACCCTTTTAGCATAACTCATGTGTGTCAGGTGTGTGTGTGCTTGATTTATGAGAGGTGGTATGAACAGGAATCATGGATGGTGTTGAAATTGCCACATGGTCTGATTAGAAACTGAGAATGTGTTGTCGTATTATTGCCTTCCACTAGGTGTCAGTAGAACAGCACAATCATCTCCAAACAAGTTGACAGCATGTGCGCAGTAGGCCTAGTTTTAGATGTGTATTATTAGTGTTAGTGTGTTATTTTACATGTTTATTCCTGTTTGTGCCTCAAACCTTCCGCAGAATTAGCCGTCACTTTATTACCACGGCGGAATGGATGGACGTTTGACTTCCTAATTTTAATATAGTTAACCAGGAAGGAAGTGTCCACCTCTTATGTTACCTTTAGAGGGTTATTTGATCCAAAAACAAACCATGCAATCACAATTGCACAGTATTCTGCAGTATTCCCATGATGTTGAGGGTTGGTAAATATGATTTTTAACGTCTAGATGATTGTACTTGACTCTATAGATTTGCTTGACTAATAAGTAGCCCAGCTAAAACTAAAACAAATGTGGTAACAAATGATTTATTTATTTTTACAGACGATTTTGGTTGATTTTAATTCCCTTCTCGGCACAGGCCATGGACAGTCCCACAAACGTTTGGCCATTTATATTAAACAATTCAACATTTATATTATGTTGAATTGCAATATCTTTTTCGAAGATCAGATGATGATGATGATGATGATATTACTGAATTCGCACGTGGCTGCTACTTTTGATCTCTTGTTGTTCTCCAAATCTTACAGATAGCCCAGACCGGGGCTAATAGGTTGTCACAAAACCAAACCATATTCAGTTCTATTGGACATAAACCGTAAACAACAACAACACACACCATAACCCTTTATTGGGGAACGGAGAGCGACGAAACACGACCAAACGAGAAGCAATAAAACAGAGAGAGCCCAAAAAAAAAGAGGACTAAAGGACAAACTTTTCACAAAAAGAGTGAACAAGACTCATGAGAACTTTAATCTATTACCACTGATTCAAGTTCTAAAGATAGCTGCTGTGTCTATTCAGCAGTAGTGTCTTTGAGAAGCTTCCAGAACTGTGAAGGAAGGAAGCAAGATAGCAGAAGTCTCAGTGGAGATTGTGAATATTTGGATGTAGACCTCATGTTCCTTCAGATAGCGTTGTACCCGCAATATCCCTTTTTCTGTGGTTAGGCTCTGTCTAGCTCTGTGCAAATCGAAACACTGTCACTTCTGCATAGGTTGAAGTTAATGGGTTGGACGATTGGAATAGGTTTTGCTGTTTTTCTTTCGCTGGTTAAACTGATTTGATGTTGCCGCCTTTCAAATTCTGCAACCAATCCTTTTTTTTTTGTTCACTCTTTAGTCACACTTCATACAACATTCAACACTCTTCATCTTCAAAAAAAAACACCGCCCAAGCAGATCAACAGATCATCTTTCTTCTTCGCGACAGGCATGCGGTTACATCTTGGTAAGCGTTCTCGTTGCCATGGAAAACACGTGTGGTACGCTTGGCTTGGCCCATGAAAATGCATTTAAAAGGACATATTAAAAAGCCATCAGCTGCGGGAAGTCAAATGGTATTTTTAGCTGGTTGATAAACCGTCCGCGATTCTTAATGTGACATCTGCTGACACGGGAGAACCTCTTTGATACTGTGGGGTCGGGGTTGTGGCCCCGGGGGGGGCCAGCACAAACGCTTCCTATTCACAAACCCAGCAGGGTTCCTTTAAAAAACAGATTTTGGCGAGGAAGAGACGGTTCAGCTAAAAGTGGTGAATTTTAGTTGGGTCTTAAAAGACCTTCAGCTCGGCTTGTGGGATGAAGATCCTCTCATAATTGAGAAGCTAATGTAATCATCTCGGGTTTGTTGATAAATATTAATGTTATGAAGTGTAACAGGCTGCCTCTGTCTATATCTATATCGCCCTCTCTGGATCTCTATTCATTTCTCTCTCTCTCTCTCTCTCTCTCTCTCTCTCTCTATTTAAAAAAAAAATGATTTATTTTCCCCCAAACTTTTAAATTTCACAAATATTATATGGAATTTGATGGACACTCTCATCCAAAGCTTCTTACAATACTGTGAGTGCGCACATTCTTACACATTCCAGTGGGAATTGAACCCCTGACCCTGGCAGTGTTGATGCCACGCTCTAGTTCAGCTAAACGGGGATGTCTAGACGTCAGTCAGCACAGTCAGTGACATCAGGGCTTCACATGTCCACAGTGATGTAAATACGAGCCTCTTTTCGTGAAAGATTTAGAGCTTTTTTTATTTTTTATTTTTTTTACTCGACACGAGCATTTTATTTACAACTTCCACCCCATGGTTGAGTTTAAAGCTGTACCACTTAGAAATAAATAAATAAAATAAACGGCTTAGATGTATACCATGTGAAATGGATGGCATTATCGGCCTCTTAAAAGTCCTACCTTGGGGCGAGGCTTTTGGAAAGATGGACGCTGTCCATTTCTTTGCGCTTGGCTCTTGAGACAAAAATAACCCACCAATTTGACACGGCTTGTCATGTCCCATAATGAGAGATGTCTTTCTCTCTTGTAGCGGGGATGGAGAGTGAGAGGACGAGGGAGTGAGAGCCATGGAAGGAGAGAGATCAAGTGAGGGAAGGGGGAGACATCAAACAGACAGCGAGTACGGGGTTATGGGAGAGAGTTTGTGGTGGGCACTTTTCGATTAGGCTCCTTTTTATCTGACTTGGTTGACTGGAATGCAGCTTTTCCCTTTTTTCAAAGCCTAGTGGCCTTCATCTCAAACTGCTTTAAAGGCCGTTAATATTGTGTCCTCCGCTCCATCCGTAGCTCATAGAGATGGCGTTTAGTCCATGCAGCCGCAATGCTAACGGCCAAAGATACGACGTGAGCTTTGAGCTTTCAGCAGAGAAACCTTGACGTTCATTCTCGTCGTTGTTTTTATTAGTTTTCCCACAATGCAACGTTGCTGTATGATGATGATGATGATGATGTGTTCGATTCTTGTGGTGCATTTTGATCTATTAGGTTGCCTTTGGCAACCACAAATGGGTTCCACGAAAACCTTTGTGGAGTCGATCAATTAATTTAGTAACGCACAGAATCTGCCATTTCTGGGGGAAAGAATGACGTCCGAGCGCTGCTTTCCTCGTAATCATAACTAATGACATTCGAGGAATAACTGAGAGAAAAAGGGCTCTCACATGTGGTAGGTCCACCCCTGACAGTCTTTGATAAACTGTAGATCAATGTCGAATGTGGCCATTAGCATTTAATTAGCCGCCCCGCCATTGATTTGAAAGTGTTTTAAATGCCGGTTTCCTGCTGATTAACACATTCAATTTCATTTAATCATGGCAGGTGTTTTCCCGGCTGAAGCATGTGAGGTCCCCGTGGTCGTCTGGAAACCATTGGAGGTAATCTGTGTATTTTTTAAGCTAATGTCCACTAAGTGTATTCTTGTTGTATTCTGTGACTAAGAAGACGTTTCAATGTTGTTTTACTTTTATAATGATTATACTATTATACTTTTTATAAGACTATTGGTTCTTATTTGGTATTCTGAATCGAATGCAGCCCTCGCCAATCTCCCTCACCAGAGCACTCCCCGTTGACTTCGGGGATTTGAATGAATGGGGCTTTGCAATGCTTTTAGAACGGTAAGAAACATTGGAATCCCAGAAACACTAGATATTTTCGTCTCTGTTGGACTTTACATTATGGTGGTGCTTGTCCCTTTCCTTGGGGGGGGGGGGGGGTCTTGACTTGTGGACCTCCATGGGTATCCAGTCATAAACACGGTACACATGGAGAAGGCTTCGCTGGGTACTGCAGACTCGGGCCTGGGGGAACTCATTAAAGCCCTGGCTACTGGCTCTTCCCCTGCTGGGTTTGGACCGCTGGATCGGCCTGACCTGCCAAGATAGAGCAGGCTGGAGAAAAAAAGGTGGACAGATATGGAGTGGTTAGAGAGGGAAGGGGAGGGAGATGGAGGAAGAGAGAGAGAGTAGGAAGAGGGAGGGAGATGGAGAGAGGGATGTAGATAAGGAAGAGAGAGAGAGAGAGCGAGGTGAAGGGAGAGAGTGAGATGAAGAAGGGTAGAAGGAGAAAGCGATGATTGGATGGAGGAAGATAGAAAGAAGAGTTATCGAGTTGTGTGATACGACACAAGGCGAGAGTGTCTTTGTTCTTTAATGTAGTCCCGGGTCGTCTTTAATTAGTAACCAAGGTCACCGTGTTGTCAACACCGGGGTTCATGTAGACCTTGTGCTCCCCCCGCTTCCTGCTTTGTGTCTTCATCCTTCGTATCTTCACACTGCTGTGGTTATTATGCGAGGGGCCCCTTTGGCGATGTGAGCTGAAATGCCCTGGGCATGAATATTGCAGATCAGAGATGTTTGTAGAGGGACACAAGTGTTGTGCTGTGGGACACGGTAGTAGTAGTACACAACACAGAACGTCCCAGAACCTCTGATCTGCTGCATAAGAAGCTGCACAGTAAAACAGCATAGAGAGCATAGTGATGTGTGTGTGTGTGTGCGTGCGCGTGTGTGTGTGTGTGTGTGCGCGCTAGCTTTTCCCTGGGTGTGTAAATTAGGTCAGTGACCCGCTTGTTAGAAGGAGGTAATTATCTCATCGCTGGCTGATTACCGAAGGTCTTGTTTGTTGTTCAGCTGTCTTGAGGGTTCGTTAGCTGCCAAGATGTTAGCTCTGGGACAGACCCTGCCATACTGAGGGAAGGCTGTTGCGTTTGTTTGTGTTTTATGCGAACATCTGCTTGACAAAGCAATTGTTTTTTTTCTGATTATGGTAATTGTCGCTGCATTTTATATTCGATTTTTTGCTCCTAAGTAATAATTACTCGTTGAAACTGGTAAAATATGTGTAGTAAATGTATATTTATACGTCATGAGTTTGACTATGAGGTTTTCTCAGGACTGACAAGGCGTGGCCTAATATTGGCTTGGTCTGGGTTCAGCTCATAGGTTCAGATCCTCCTCCAAATAGGGAAGTGATGTCAGACCACACTGAGATAGCCCCGCCCACTTTGCCTCTATACTCATAACTCATCATCGTACTCATGCAAAATTCCTATGCAAAATAACTAATAACTAATAGCTAATTGATCATGCTTGGAGCATGCATACTGTAAGCCACCCAAGACCCAAATTAGCTTACTTGGAAGCCGATCATGGATTCCAGTTCCCTGCGGGCTGTGAATCGATGCTTCTCATATAAATCAGGCTTCTCCAGTAAGCCAATAGAGGACAAACTAACCTCCTATGGGCGGAGGCCCATCCTGTTCTTGTGCTTCTTATTCCAAACTGATCTTCTGTCACAGAACCTTGCCGTAGAACCGTCCCTAATCGTCTTTGGTCCTCCCCCACACTGTGAAGTGAACTCTCGTCAGGGTGCAGCAGAACTCCTCTCAGCCAAGAGTCTGGATGTTTTCATCTATGCAAGACATAGCCTATGGCAAAAAAAAGAAGATATATAAGGGAAGAGAGAGACTTGTAAAAGCCTGCTATTGATTAGTGTGCTACCAATGCGGCCGTTCCGTGTGCTATCTCTGTTGCAAAGAATTCAATAACCATGGATCACTTCCAACGTGTGCTCAAGGTCGTCCCGATCGGCGTCAAAGACAGGAAGAGGACACAGTCGGTGTGACTCTGATGTGAGGTCACGACCCCGAGATTTGCTGTTCCACAGATCAGCTTTCATCACTCGCATTAGAATCAACGTTTTTTTGTAATAGGACGAACAAAGGGTCGGAAGATACAGAAACCATTGCGGCATCAAAGGTGGTTCTTCTAGTGAAGGACGCGTGCATATGATTTCCATCACTTTTGATCACGGAACGCACCTGGTGACCCAGCGAAGCGCTCTAACATCATCAGCACCGGCGTTAGAGTGGTTTATAATGCTAACGTTTTCCAACAATGAGGCAAGGACACTTCTTAGCTGGAATGGGAATGGTGGACCAGGTATAGGTCAGAGAGAAGAGTCCTGTGGAGAACAAGGTTAGCAGTGCTGAAGATGATCCTCCATGTTTCACAACACCAGCAGGACCCCCACACACACACACACACACACACACACACACACACAGACAGGCAATAGTCCAAAGATAATACATGTAGAGATTGGAAATGACCCGATCTTTCTGTGTGTATCCATCCCTTTCGTTCATTTGTGTTCACGTGTGCCTGTGTGTGTGTGTGTGTGTGTGTGTGTGTGTGCATGTGCGTGTGCACATGCTTGCTTGCCTGCCGGTGTGCAACCAGGCGTGGTGTGTGCCATGCATCAAGATGGATGACTTCCTGAATGAGATCAGGATCTCCCTCTTCTCTTGAGACGGATCACTTCACACCAAGAAACACCGATAGACCCACTAGCGAGATGGCGCTTCCTTTCAAGTGAATAGTCTCATACCTTTCAAGTGAATAGTCCCATACCTTTCAAACAAATAGTCCCATACCTTTCAAATTAATAGTCCCATACCTTTCAAATGTACGCGATACTGTCCCTCCGTGGCCTCAGTATGTTCTGTACGTTTAGACGGCGAGACCCTCGCATCGTAAACACGTGATGTATGTCAGGCGTATGCGTTGTTGCTGCGGTGAGTAAATCAGTCCGTTTTCCCCCCGCCTGTCTCTGTTGGGCTGGCTGTTGGTTTGTGTGTGGTTTGTCAACATCGGCAGCATGTGTTTTTGTAAGCACTGTTTACATGGGAACTATATCTGACTATGGTCTATTTCTGAGGAATCCTTTGCTTCTCAGAAGGAACTGCAGTGATTCATGTTTTTTTTCTTCAGATTTTTGTTATTTATTTCAGATTTGTTTTCAGAATATGTGCTTTGTGAAGTTTTGTTGTGGTAGAAAATAAAAACTGCAATTCAGATACTTGCGTTGTCACTGAATCGGTACAGTTTCCCAGAACGAGATATTTCGACTTTGAAGGAAGAACGTTTTTTTCGAGAGTAGGAAATAAATGAAAGTACCTTCAACGTCATCGCCTTTTGGCACTGTTACTGCAGTACCGCGGAAAGCAAATACATACAGTAGATACACCCACTGCTTCTGCGTTATCTGTGCTTCAGATAGGATGCCCCGGAGGACGGATTACGGATTATGGATGACTTTGTGAGGAGCTACCCTGTTTGTTGGTTGTGTTTTGCTGATTTCTCATTGAACCTATTCTATAATACGATGTTCTACTATCAAAGGGATGTTGTTCTTAAATATGAGCTTGGCCTTCAAGTTAAGAGTTTTAAAGCTCACTAGTTTGTTGGGTTTTAAGGTATTTCCCGAGAAGGGCGTCTGATGTTAAAAGATCATGAAGGAACTTCCTTCGTGGAGGATTTAACCGACCTCATCCGAACAAACGTTATTGAATATGTAATCTAGAATGATCCACGCTTGCTCCTGAAGGGTCAGAGAAAAACATTTGGCGGGTCTTTGATTTTTCTCAGAGCACAAAGCTTTCTGTAAAACACCTTTTTTATAAAGGGGTCTCCGGGGATGTACAGCAGCGAATCAGATTCCACCGTACACGTGTACGCCCCGCTGTTAGCCTGAAGACACTGACACGACAACTCTCCAATATTGTCAGTTTTGAACTGCAGTACCCATTTCAGTACCCATGTAATACCTTTAAATCAGTGCACACACAAGGATGCCATTACCCAAGGCCTACACCCGGTATTATTATTAATATGTTCATATTTTTTGCACGACTTTATCTGTGGAGTGATGGGGACTTTTATCTCAACAGTGTCGTCGCTCAAAGAGAGATTGTCAGACTGTGACGAAAGAGTTGGGAAAGAGTTGCAGCGAGTTGTTATTCCGCACGACGCTTGTCCTTACTCGCCTTATTTCTATGCTGACGCTTTATTGCACGGCTTCATAGGGTTTCCCATGGGCTTTGAGACGGCGTTGCGATGTCGCGGGTAGATGTTTAAATCACACCCCTTTTTTGTATTTTTCTGTCATCGTTTCTCTGTGTACTCAACTCTCGTGAGAAGGGAAGAGCGAACTGCGTGAACACATTTGTTGAATGCCGCACACATCACACAGGATGCCATACGGGTGATATAATGCGAAGGACACGCTCGTCTTGTCCCCTGTTTGTCAAATGGAGCGGCCATTTTGTTTTCCTCCCTGTTTTCCTTCACGGTCGGCTGCCTCCGCTGTGTCAACTCAGCAAGCTTGAAATCTAACGTCAGATCCCAGGCGATGGCTCCCTGCTGCCCTCCTCTCACACGACGTTTCTCTTTTCCTTTTAAAACATATCTTCTCGCAGGTCTAGTGAACTCAGAGGGGGGGGGGGGGGAGTTGAATGGCAGCTTAACCTCTCTAAATTACAACGATGGAGGGGCCAAAATGAAATGCAAATGACAAAATGGTTTCTGATGTTCATGTTTTGCGGTGGAACAGCTGTCAGGATTGATGGCGACGGTCATGCTGCGATCCGTTCTCCTCCCGTAGGACAGGACAGTTCTCCTGATAAACCTGTCTGACGACGACGACGAGGTTTCAGGTCAAGTCAAGTCCATTTTATTCATAAAGCACATTTAAAAACAACCAGAGTTGACCAAAGTTCTGTACAGCATGTGAGTTAAAACAGCATAAAATATAACACACCGACAAAAACACAGAGAACAGAAG
The DNA here is from genome assembly GCA_900323305.1 of Trachyrincus murrayi. Classification (NCBI taxonomy): domain Eukaryota; kingdom Metazoa; phylum Chordata; class Actinopteri; order Gadiformes; family Macrouridae; genus Trachyrincus; species Trachyrincus murrayi. Next base: position 12,167 of record OOFB01008635.1, on the reverse strand, counting down.
ATAAAAAGACGTGCATGACACGCAGAACGAAGAAAGATTCAAAGCATGTGAGTTAACAGTATGTGAGTTAACAGTATGTGAGTTAACAGTATGTGAGTTAACAGCATGTGAGTTAACAGTATGTGAGTTAACAGCATGTGAGTTAAAACAGCATGTGAGTTAACAGTATGTGAGTTAACAAACAAACAAAGAGGGAAGATTGTGATTGAACGAGCAGCAGGAATTCACGCCGTTGTGAAAGTAGCGTTGGTTTCGTAAAAAGTGAAAAGAGCTTATTTATAAGAAAGAAATGAGTCAATATCTTTTAAATTGAAGTTGGTTTTCGAAATGAAACAGTCATTTGAGATTAGATGTTCTTTATTAATCCCAGACGGGAAATGTGGGTACAACGGCTCTAAATTATAATCCGCCCGTTTTCTAGAACGGGGGGTCATTTAGTCAACGCAACAAGGTTAATTGAAATCTGTTTTTCGTATCATACATTTTCTTCTGAGGTGCAATCCATCATTTAACGGCGCTCTATATAGTTAATGAAATATATATCGCAGCCAAATCATATAACACTCGTGGACAGATTGTGTAATGAAGCATCCGTGCTAGGATCAATGGGAGTCAGGCCTGTGTACGCTGGACAAGACAGAGCGATCTATAGGGCCTTCAGCTGATGTCTTATTCATGAGACTGTCTACAGTCTCCACCCAACGCCGGCCCATACATATTTTAACATCCTCACAAGGTGATCCCTCAAGTTTCTTTTACGAATCTGACAACAGTCGACAATCAGCTGCTCGTGCATTATATAGATGGGAGGATATCTAAACACAGGACACCCGTTTCACGATTAAGATTTGTACAACATTGCACTTTTGCCAGCTGCAAAGCCCAGATGTTCCCATGTGAACATGTGAGAATCAATGTAGCATGTGAGGTCTGCTTATTCAGGCATGCCGTTCCTCTTTTAAATGTTTATAGTCATGGTTTTTCTTTTAACTTACCACCATGTGCATCTATTCTTGCATCTATTCCTAGAAAATCTACAACTGATGAACAGATTTAAGTAAGCCTGGTTTTTATAGATGGCTTTTGGATAAAACAATTAAGTAGGCTGAAAAATATTATCGACTAACAAGATGAACTTTTTTTTATTATTTCCATTGAGTTATTGCGAATTCTCCTCAAAAACAAGTATACGAGTCACCACGCTCCCATTTCAATGATATCAGCGTTTATTCCCAGGAAGTATTGCTGATTCATGGGCTAATTTAGCATGCCTCTCGTTTCGCTGCGTCTCCTGATGCTAATCATTACCGCTGCCGTGCTACTTAAATTTGATAAACAAACGCCCGAAAAAAACTCCTGGTATCCGACCATCCAGTGGTTTTGAAGATCAATTCAACCTCACTCCTATGGGCTCGCTAAAAGCACCGATCACACACCAGTGGTTTGATTATCAGCCTGCTGTGGTCCCCACACAGGTCCTCATTTGTTGTGTCCAATCAGTGGAGAGTTCCATGAAAGAGGCTGTTTGATTGTTTTTGGCCACGTCTAAATTATTGTATAAAGTCTTCTTCAGACAGTCCTCTGATACGGCTTATTAACTTTCATCCATCTGTCTTTCGGTCTGTCTGCCTGCCAGCGTGAATTCTGTCTGTCAGGTCGCCTGTCTGTCTCTCTCTGAGCATTATTCTTTTTTTATTTCACCGTAGGGTTGAAATGATGAAAAATTCAGTAATTGCTTTTTTTATGCAACACACTGTCTGCTTTCCATGAATTGCATTGCATATGATTATACATACAGTATGTGCAAATATATGCATCTAATCATATGCATATTGTGTTCGTTGTTGCTATTTTCACATTTGTCATTGACACACATTTTTATTCATGTTATTATATATCCTCTATCTTGGAATTCCTCCATAATAATTTCCCGGGAATGAAACCACAGCGATGCTCTGTTTTAATGCTCCGTCAGCGGTAGAGCGAGAGAGAAATTCCCTCTCCTACTCGAACGCCAGCCACAGTGGAGTCTGGCCTTCCCTCTGGGGTTTGAGCTTAGTGTTGCTCAAGGGCAAACGGACACAGACCATCACCACTGATGGTCAGATAAAAAAAAACTAATATTTCCAAAAAAAAGCGATTACTGAGATTTATATCACTAATTTAAAAGGTGATGTAACATTTCCAATGTAATTCATGTATTCGTTCTATCCAGGGGCAAGATAGTCTAGTCATTAGTCATTCCAAAAGGTTCTGGGTTCAAACCCCAATGTCCACAGTCCACCTGTTGGCATCCGTGAGCAAGACGATACCTGCACCTTAATGGATGCTTACCTAAAAAAAAAGAAAATCACTCTCTCAATGCATTAATACTGTCTATAAGTCCAGGTCTTCCAGCTGCTTGGAAAACAACTCCCCATGTGTTATTTTATTCACAGCCATTACTTTGATCCATCTGCCAATGTCAGGAAGTGATGGTTCTAAGTAGAATTACCTATATGCTGTTATAGTTTGGGCCTGCCCTGCTCTGAACTCTCACTGCTCTCTGCTGCTGAATTTAGAAAGCGGGCAGACTGTGGAAGATAAAAGCTGTCAGGTCGATGTATCTCCTGATCTAAACCAGAGGAAGAACCACATGACAGCTTTAAAGCCCTGTTATGATATGTAGGGGTTCATTCGACTATTGCATGAATCCTATCAAAGGAAAAGAGTTACCGGGCCATTTAGTGTGTGTGTGTGTGTGTGTGTGTGTGTGTGTGTGTGTGTGTTTGTGTTATCTATTCTCATATTAGTTTGTTTGTTCTCTCATTGAATTAATGTCAAGAAGATGAGGAATTATTTTTATGTTTGGTCGTCATTTTGTTGATGACTTTTTTTTAAATTGTTTAATTGTGTTGATATTCTAAATCAAAAACGCGTGGTCCAACTAACCCACAAGGGTTCGTCCCGTTTGCTAATTTCCACCAGTGCAACCTCAAGGGCAACGTCATTAGTACCCTTGGCTTGGATGACCTTGTGATGACCTTCTATTCTCAGCATCTGCTGACTAAAACCGCTGAGGTATCCTTGAGCAAGACACCTAGTTCCTGACAACCCAGTGGTGAGTGTGTGTGTGTGAATGGGTGAATTTGTGTGTGGAGGGGTGAATTTGAGGGTGTACTCTCCACTCATTGCTGCCTGAAGATAAACTCAACATACACACAGACAAAACTTGTGTTTGACCTATTGCATTAGCCCTTAAGCTGTTATGGAAACTACCTTTCAAAGCTACCAAATATGTACTTTTTGCAACAGGCCCTTTAGCGTGGGTCTCTGGAGATGTTATGTAAAGCAGCAAGTGAGGCAAATGTGTGTTCAGATACACTGGGAACACCGGGCTTCTTATTATGTGTGCTGTGAAAATGAGCACGGGCATGGACCCAGATCCTTGATTATTTGATAAATGATGCTCCTTGCAGGGATATGGACTCTGGTTTTTGAAGAGTGCTCTCGACACATTACATTCGTGCACCGTGTATAACTTTCCTCATGCACAACGTGGAGCGTCTCTCAAAAGACCACCAAACCTCAGGGAATCCCCGCTACTCCGGCTCTAAATGTAGGTCACCCGTTTTGTTTCTTCCGCAGCTCGCTCTCGGGAAGTCTTTAATGCCTTCATGGCTCCATAGCCAAATGGACAACCGGGTAACCCAAAGCGTTTACACGACGGGTTACGGGGAGAACCGATGCCAAATCGAAAAACCGACGTGTGCTCTTTTAGGATTCTGCACACCTTAATGGTGGATGGCTGAGACACTGCATTGAGTCTTTGAGTTTTGGTCCTCGGCCTAGTGTTCATTGAGAGTGTTAACAACAAATCAATCAGACATTTCCTTCAAGGAGAAGGTGTTTCGTTAGGCGTGTGTTTGCTGCTACGTCTTCCTAATGAATTCAAAATGAGCTCCAATGGCCCCATGAACCCATACAAACAGCTGCCTGGAATAGCAAGGCTTACCAGGACGTTGGATAAACAGTCTGAAAGGCCACAGGAGAATGACTGATGCTCGTTCTCTGGGGTGAAACCAAGAGTCGGTGAGCAAGAGCCAAAGAGGTGAGAAGAGGCTTTCTTTTCTGCCAGATTTGTTTTTGTATTCTGTCTCACACAACGCTCCCCCGGGACAGTAAGTGCTTCCTAAATACCGGTCCAGGCTCGGCGCTTTGATCAAGTGGTCTACCTGCATCTGCTGGTTTACAGAGGGAGCTTTTAAACCATTACCACAGAGTGCTACATAATGTAATGTGCATTAGCCTGCGATGGTTGCATGTTTAATCAGGACCGCAGAATAAAACACGACGAGTCTCTCAAGTGAGGCTTTGACCAATGTGTTAATGCTGCGTCAATATTCCATTTAAGGTAACCGCATTACAGCCAAGAGTCACAGTGTATAAAAGCAATGTACCCGAAATTCCCCTGTGTGTATATTCTGTATTCGTAGATGTACACTGGGTATACCCACCAGACAATGCCAGACAATACATCGTTTTTTTTTTTAGGTTTGCCTAAAAAGCTTAGAAGCGTCGCTACATGCTTCCTATGCCCAACCCACCGCTACCTCAGTATAATCCATTTAGCAGGTGCGACCGACCATACATTTTAGAAAAATATGTTTTGTTGTATGTTTTTTTGTTGTTGCTCAAGATGAAACCCTCAAAGCCCTTTTGAAAAATGGCGGCTGGCGTGAAAAGTGACCGGGTTCTCTGCTGTTCTCACCTACTCGACTCGACTCTTGTGGATTTGAAACATCGCTTTGTTCTCATTCGCCCATTCCTCCCTCTGTTCATTCCACCTTACAGGAGGTGGCATTCGCTCAAATCCTCTCCCCCAAAGGAGTGTGGTTGCACCGTCTTTTTTGAAATGAAGGTTATTGTAAAGAAATACAAAATCATGCTGCCTACTAAAAGCGAGACAGCATCAACAACATCTCTTTCAAAGTGCTTTCCAGAACAATCCGTCCCCCCCCAGTAGTACCTCCTTTGGAACCCTCCATTGTACAATGAAATATCACAGGCTGAGCTCGGAGTCTGTGTGGGATTAA
>OOFB01008631.1:0-12468 GCA_900323305.1 Trachyrincus murrayi | reverse complement strand
GGTGTAGGGTTAAGTGAAGGTTGTCCTTACCACCGTGGGTACTGGTGTTTTGAATGGACAAATACACACACAAACAAACACACACACACACATGCGCACACACACACGCGCACACACACACACACACACAAGCGCACATGCTCACGTGCGTACGCACACACACACACACACACACACACACACACACACATACATATACACACACACACACACACAGACTTTCTATGTCATTTATTTAATAGTGAAGGAGTTCCAGGGAGCACAGTCTGCAGCCCAGCAGGGGTTTCATACACAGACAGAAGGTATTGATACATTGCACGCCCACACACACACACACACACACACACACACACACACACACACACACACACACACACGGACACAGGTGCAGCATGTTATCAGACAGGCTCGATAATCCATTGTTGTCTTTGGTAATGTAAACTCAGAATACTTACTTTCATGGACAAGTGATTATTGACAAGCCTCAATGATTTTATTTGTAGTGTTGTACTGTCAAGTTGGTTTATACCAAATAACAAATATTTAAAAAAAAAAGATTACTCTGAACCAGTACCAAATATTGGAAATATCCAAAAAGCAGCAATATCAACATGTGTGAAGCTTAAACCAGGACTTAAATGTATTCATTAAAAAAAAATTTTTTTTTTTGTTTGGGTGTAGGCTTGTTTCTATATATATATATATATATATATATATCGTTTTTTATTTCCTATTTATAATTTACAACGTTTGAGTTGTATTTAAATTGAGCTAACGAGTTGTATTTAAATTGAGCTAACTAGCGCCAGACTGTGTTGTGATCGTGTTGTATCGAAGCGTTGTTTACCCAGGGTAGGTTAGTGGAGTCTCCTTCAGTGGCGCCGTGCTAAGTACACCCAGAAGCTAAGTACACTAGCTTGTCAATTTGAACGTCAGCACGGGGAGAATATTAACACTCCTCTTCTTTAGTACTAACCACTGTGACACTGTCATATATTTATTTATATATTCCTATATTTCAATACTTAAAAGAAAAAAGAAAAAAGAGAATCCATTTGCCGGCATGGTTATCAAGAGGACGAAACATTTCAAATGTCAAGACTAGAGTTTGAAATGTCAAGGTATTCCTTTAGGATAAAGGAGCCGGTCGACCTGCGTGACCTGAATGTAAAAAAAGAACGAAAATGATGTTGGAAATGAGGTGAAGAGGACCCTGGAAGCCTATGACTCTGGGCTTGAACGTCTATATAGCATTAAAATACGCTCTCTCTCTATCTCTCTTTTACACAGAATCTGAATTACCCTCTATCTCGCTCTTTTACCCGTACGTGTTCAGCACCTAGGGTGCCTTATGACGCGTGCATATGTTCCATTACCTCAGTTAGCGCCATGCGGCCCCCAGGGGCTGGGGCCCCAGACAGAAGCAGGGAACAGCCCAGTCAGAGCTAACAGAAGATAGATGGGTGGAGGCGACTATAAGAGATTCCAAGACTTGACAAAATAAAGAGTGAATGAATAAAGAGAAAAAAACAATACAAAATTAAATAAAGAGACAAAGGTAAATAACAGAATAGCAGATAAAGAAAGATAAATGATGGAGGGGATGGTATGAGATGGGGAGAGCAGAGAGAGAGAGAGAGAGGGCGAGAGAGAGAGAGGTGCCACACGAGGCCAAAAGGATAGCATAGCAACTGAACATGTGTGTGTATTCATGTATAGCAGCTGCTCTGGAATAAAAAAAAATACCTCAACAAGAAACAAAAAACTCCCCAAAACAGACGTTAAAAACGGGTCGAGTTTGAGTTGTCTGTCTACTTGGCAGGTGAGCGCAGCCTGTTGAGCCCTGTTTGAAATATTTACCTGAGCCAACGGTACTGGCAGCAGACCAGGTACCCGCTGAGGGCAAAACGACCAGCTAACTGACTTACACTGACTGACTACACAGACGAGAGACATGATTGGGATGGACAGGACTGGGGAGGGGGGGTCAACGAGGACTTAGCGAAGGTTCCGGAAAGACAGGCGGGGCCACGCTGTGAATGAGAGCAATGAGTGTGCGACGGGCCTAGAACTGTGAAAATGTGCATATAAAGAGTTATTGGTCTGACTAGTTTGCACTATAAACGTTTAAGTTACTGTAGAACATTTACAACATGGATGATAACACCGTATACGAATTCATCAAACGGTTCGAATCACGTTCTCAGAATTGACTTGTGTGGTCGCGGACAGACAGACCGCGTGCAGGAACATGCGCAGACAGACACACAAACACCCAGACCCAGCGAAACATGATCTACGTATACATACAGTATAGTATACATATACATACATATAGTATACGTAAGTGTCGCTAACATTGCTGCTATCGTCTGCTATTTGTGTAGGCCTACATGTGTATTTTATCTATCTATCTATCTATCTATCTATCTATCTGTCTGTCTGTCTGTCTGTCTGTCTGTCTGTCTGTCTATCTATCTATCTATCTATCTATCTATCTATCTATCTGTCTATCTGTCTGTCTGTCTGTCTGTCATTCCTTACTCTCCATAACTTTCTGTTCTTTGTTCATTTTTCTCTCCACCTCTCCTCCTGCTATCTTCTGAGACGTGGGCCCACTCTCAAATCTATTAACCTTATCGTCTCAATCAGCAGCATGCAGTGAGGAAGGAGAGCTCCTTACGACCACGATCTTTTCTCCTGTCCACAACTTTTACTTTGCTACTGTTACCCTCCCCCTTCTCTCTCTCTCTCTCTCTCTCTCTCTCTCTCTCTCTCTCTCTCTCTCTCTCTCTTTCTACGTTGTTACATAATGCATGTTGGAGTGGAAAGTATATACTTCATCTGCTTGTGTTCCTTCCTGTTCGTTTGCATCTTCCCTGGATGAAGCTCTGCCGCCCCTCTTGTAACCACCTGTACCCCCCCCCCACACACACACACAAACACACACACACACACACACACTCACACACACACACACACACCGTCCCTGCGTTTTATTGTGGAATTCAGCAAAGATCTGACACAAGCTGAAGAAAAGGCTACCACTGGAATCAGTATTTTCATCTTGTAATGTTCGTGTATCGTGTTTCTTTTCGAGTTTCTCAAGTAATTGTTAACAAACGGCGTGACATTAACATTACATTCTGAAGCCTTACATTCTGAAGCCAAACGTCTTCATTTATCACGCTGCTATCGCACGGACGGCACTGTAGCGATTCCTTTTAGTTCCGCCTACTTTATGCTAGCTTTTAGAAGTGCAGGTTGCTTCAACTAGACAGAAGGACAACACGCCACGCTGGTCCTGATAATGCAAATGATATGCACGGGGGTCAGACCCTATGCAGGTGGCCACAATTAGATGTAATTTGTGGCTGTTTTAATGATCCGTGATTGAGAAGCCAGCTCAGCCTTTCCTGCAAAGTGTTGGCTGCTTGGTATGTGTGTGTGCGTGCTTATAAGTGTGTGTGTGTGTGTGTGTGTGTGTGAGACACAGACAGAAAGGGGTGGGGGACGAGAAGAGAACATTGCTATCTCTGAGACAATATTGCAGATATATTTCCTGCAGATATATTGTCTCCTCCATAGGAGGCCCCTCTGTCAGGGACAGAGACAGTAACCCACCACCACCACTCCCTTAACAAGATTAAGACCCCTCTCTCCCTCTCCATCTCTCTCTTGCTCTCTCTCTCTCTTTATGTCTCACTCTATGTCCCTCTTCACGTGTTGTCCTTTATTGTTCTATTGTTCTATGTCAGATATGTCTGCCTGGGTCCTCACACACCTGCACTGTGTATGTGACTGTGTGTGTAGCCATGTTGGTCTGGACTGGTCAGGGTTTACTATGTACTATCATTGTAGCACACGGTTGTATCCGACTTAGAAAGATACACTTTAGATACATGGCAGAACTACCAATACCACTACCAATACTTCTATTTGAGGTTAAAGTCCTCATATGCCTGGTTTGGGTTTTCAGCAAGGGTAAGGTCCTCATAGTTCAAAGTTCAAGTTAAAAAATGCGCAGAGGGGGAAAATCGTTTTGCAGTAGGATAGGAATAAACATACCGTATACGTCTCACAATTAGCATACAACATATTCAACTGAAAGAACTCTTGGTAGACAGTTTTCTTAAATGAAAAAAAGTTTTGGAGCAATTAGACATGTTTTCTGGCTCTTCAAGTTAAACACTGGAGAAAATAAAAAGCACATTTGCAAATTGCAGGACCAAAATTGCCAATTAGCACTTTCGCCCCCCAAGGGACACATAAAATCGACGGATGGACGTTATTTGGACAGATCTGTGTCCTACTGTCATAATGTCTCTCTCTCTCTCTCTCTCTCTCTCTGCGTCTCTCTCATGCTCTCTCTCTCACTCACTGTCTCCTACTAATACAGTGTTTTTTTTGCTGAGTGCTTTGTGGTAGCTGTTGTTGTTACAGTTTTGTGTTGTTTTTTGAATCTGGCCTTTGCGACTCTTTCCTGTTTGGCAATTAGAGGCACATTTCAGCGTGGCAATGTTTAAAAGCTCCCGTTTAAACTAAGACCTCCCCCGCTTGTTGATGGAGTGACCACTGAACCATTAGCGCAAAGTAGATTTTTACTGTAGAATCTGTGTAAATTACCATCAGAATTATGACATCCATTCATCAATCATTTCCCTAATAGAATACTGATACCATTTGCACCAGTCAATACAGAAACACAAACCCCATTTCACAACATGTGTGGCAGTACGGTGGGGGTATGTGTGTGTGTGTGTGTGTGTGTGTGTATTCAAAGACAATGCACAAACAGTGAAGTCCACACCTAATTTGAAAAGGTGGGATGTTTGCCTGATGTCTGTGTGTCTGTGTGTGTGTGTGTGTGTGTGTGTGTGTGTGTGCGTGCGTGTGTGTGTGTGCTTTGTGTATCTCGGGTATGTGTGATGGTGAGCGACAGTGTGTGGCAGCCGTGCGCCTGCACCCTGGCCTGAACCCCACTCTCCCCCTAGTTTCTTATCAAAAGGTGCCCAGTGAGAACGACAAAGGAACGATTATCTCAAATCTTGTAAATGAGCTGATGGGCCCAGCCGCCCAGCTGTCCAAAGCCTCCTCATACCCCCCCCCCCCCCCCCCCTGCTCACAATACAACACACACACACACACACACACACACACGGGACACACACACACACACACACACACACACAGACACATGGGACACACGCTCACACAGGCACATGGGACACATGCACACACACACAGACACACACACATGGGACACACACACACACACACAGGGGACACGCGCACACACACACACACACACACACACACACACACACACACACACACACACACACACACACACCTTCCCACCCCACTCCTGTTTCCTTAATAAGATTATGGAGCCATTGAGGAACCCACCCCAGGTCACGGTTGTCCAGCCAGTACAGAGGCAATTATAGTTTTAAAGTGCCTTCTTCTCCCGGGTCCCAAGCCGCCCTGTGCTTTAAACACTTGTTTCCTGAATAGGTTATCAAAGACATTTTTCTTTTTGCCCCGCTTTATGACAGATTGAATATTCGCTTGTGCTCTCCCGTGCGAGCGTGTGTGTGTGTGTGTGTGTGTGTGTGTGTGCGCACACACGCGTGTACACATACATAGGTAGGTGGGTAACTGATGCAGAATAATGAGAGTTAGATAATTAACATTTGAATAATTAATTGACAATTCTAAATATTTATAAAACATTCAGCATTTTGTATTTTGTATTACTGGTTATCGGTGGTAGTTATATTTGGAGATCTTTCCCCTGTGTCAAATCGTCCATCAGCGGGCATACCTTTTTTTAGTTGGGAATGCAAGTAAAGAATGGAGTCCTCTTTCTTTCACTGCAGCCGGTGTAAAAGGTATGCCTTTTTAAAGTGTTTCCCTAACACAAATTCCTTTCCTTGCTCCACCAGGTAAGGAGGAGCCGACCACCTACACCTGCAGCACCTGCAAGCAGTGTTACGGCAGCGCCTGGTTCCTGCTGCAGCACGCCCAGAACACGCACGGCTTCCGCATCTACCTGGAGAGCGAACACGGCAGCCCCCTCACCCCGCGCATGGGCCGGCCGTCCTCCCTGGGCGGAGGAGCCGACTGCCTCTCCCAGCCACCCCTCCACGGCCTTCTCCTGCCCCCCGACGCCAGCCCCTTCAACCTCTTACGTATCCCCGGATCCGGCTCTGGCGGCCGAGATAGCACCGGCGGGAGAGGAAGCAACAGCGGCCCAATGGGAGGTGTGGGGCTGGGGGGCCATCATCAGCGCTTCCCTCCGACGCCGCCTCTCTTCAGTTCACCTCCGCGAAACCACCTGGACCACCACCTGAGTCCCGAGGAGCTGGCGCTTGCAGCCCACCACCCGAGTGCCTTCGACAGGGTGCTGCGCCTCAACCCTCCCCTGGGCCTGGACCCTCCTCCGGCCATGGACTTCTCGCGACGGCTGCGAGAGCTGGCAGGCAACAACTCAGGGTCCACCCCCCCGCTGTCCCCCAGCCGACCCAGTCCCATGCAGCGGCTGCTCCAGCCATTCCAGACGGCAGGGCAAGCCGGAGCTCTCGGAGGTACCGGAGGTAGCAAACCTCCTTACCTCTCCACTCCACCCCCTCTCCCAGGCTCCATGCAGTCCCCCTCAGGCTCTCAGACGACCCCCACCACTCCCCTCCCCTCGGCGGGCGTGCCGCCCTCCTCCTCCACCACTCCGATGAAGACAAAGTCATGTGAGTTCTGCGGCAAGGCCTTCAAGTTCCAGAGCAATCTCATTGTCCATCGGCGCAGCCACACAGGGGAAAAACCCTACAAATGCCACCTGTGCGACCATGCCTGCACACAGGCCAGCAAGCTGAAACGCCACATGAAGACACACATGCACAAGTCATCGTCGCCCAACACAGGGAAGTCAGAGGATGGGCTGTCTGTGGCCTCCTCCCCTGAGCCTGGCACCAGTGAGCATCTGGGCAGCGCCAGTAACGCCCTGAAGTCCGTGGTGGCCAAGCTCAAGAGCGAGAACCGCTTGCTCCACCAGAACGGGGACGAAGAGGAGGAGGAAGAGGAGGAGGAGGAAGAGGAGGAAGAGGAGGAGGAAGAAGAAGAAGAGGAGGAGGAGGTTGAGGAAGAGGAGCAGAATGGAGAGAGGGTGGTACAGCAAAATAACAACAACAACAACAACAACAACAGCTACCACTTCAGCCTCAACCTGGAGGCGGCCCGCCATCACGAAAACAACGGCAGTGTCGGGGGTCGGTTGGGAGGCGGGGCGGACGAGGGCTCAATCCCACGCTCTCTGCCTGAGGTGATGCAGGGGATGGGGCTGGCCGCCAGCATGCACCACTTCAGTGAAGCCCTAAATGCGCACAAGCGCAATGCCATGGCCCAGGAGAATCATCACATTCACCATCACCTTGCCCGTGACCATCGCAACCACAGGATGTGCGACGAGGACTCGGCTGTGGAATCAGGCCGGGCCGAGGAGGGCTGCATCTCAGCAATCAATGGACGGGGGGCGTCCCCCAATGAGGCTGCCTCCGTAGGACTCTCAAAGAAACTGCTTTTGGGAAGCCACAGTCCCCTCAGTCCCTTCACCAAACGCATCAAACTGGAAAAGGAGTTTGACCTGCCCACACCTACCATCCCTAATACGGAGAACGTCTACTCCCAGTGGCTGGCTGGCTATGCTGCCTCCAGACAACTCAAGGACCCCTTTCTGAACTTTGGGGATTCCAGACAATCGCCATTCGCCTCTTCGTCTGAGCACTCGTCAGAGAACGGCAGCCTTCGCTTCTCGACCCCTCCGGGGGAGTTGGATGGCGGGGTGTCGGGCCGCAGTGGTACAGGGAGCGGGGGCAGCACTCCCCACCTGGGTGGTCCCGGCCGGCCCAGCTCTAAGGACGGCCGCAGGAGCGACACCTGCGAGTACTGTGGCAAGGTGTTCAAGAACTGCAGCAACCTGACAGTGCACCGGCGCAGCCACACGGGCGAGCGGCCCTATAAGTGTGAATTGTGCAACTATGCGTGTGCTCAGAGCTCTAAGCTGACGCGCCACATGAAGACCCACGGACAGGTGGGCAAAGACGTGTACAAGTGTGACATTTGTAAGATGCCCTTCAGTGTCTACAGCACCTTGGAGAAACACATGAAAAAATGGCACAGTGACCGGCCCATGAATACTGAAATAAAATCAGAATAGTAGGGCTGCAATGTGGGACTCCCCAAGATATCTCCGCTACCAGTCTGGTTTACCCCCTACCATAGTCTCTTGTAGATTTGCCCTCAACCCCAAGCACTAACTCATCTCTTTTGCCAGTCTGGTGGAAGCTTAAGACCACCAGCACACCCCGTTTCCATTACCCATTGAATGCATGATTTGTATCGGGGCAATACTATTGCATTGACGCAAAACTTTGAGCCTTTCTCTTGTGCAATAATTTACATGTTGTGTACAATTTTTCCCGTTTGAGTTCTCCTTTTTCCATTTTTAAGAATTAGTCAGCATGCATAGTATGTTTTTGCTAATCAAAAAAGATAAAAAAGAAAAAGAAATTTGTCCCTGGTTAGTTAGTTGTTGAGTAAATGTGTTGCTGTTTTCTCTTGTTCTGTTTTTTTTCTTTTAGTTTTTTAAAAGGAGAAATGACAAGAAAGATACAACCATGCTGCATACATTCTGTAACACATATCATGTACAGTTTTGTGTTGTAACATGGAAAAATGGACAGTCTTTGACTTGACCCTCTTATGTAAAACCTGGAAATGCACTTAATCTGATCTTTCTAAAAGATGCCATGTCCACACAGGGTTTAAGAAAAAAATAACAGATTGGCTTGATTACTACACCGCTAGCAAAGACAGCCTTAAACGTCTTTTAAAAAAAGTCAAGGATTGGCTGTAAGCTAAATTTGTACTATCATTTGGTTAAAAAAAGGAGTGCCTTTCATACGACAAGACTGCATTATTGGCCATAATATTTTCTGTCCTAAACATGAGGTCACACCGGGTACTAGAGGGACTTAGCCACCCAGGAAAGGTTCTTGCATCAAGCACCTGACTGCTCAAACGGAGTGTGACAAACTTACGATCAGAAAACTATTGTTATTCATCATTTAGCTACCTATTACATGTTCTATAGTATCTTTAATATGTGGAATTCATGGCAAGCATGGTACAAGCAGTATTGTGTATATCTGAATTATTTGTAATTTTGTTCTTGGTATTTAGGTGGGGGGGGGGGAAAGGTACTCTTGTCACGTACAATCCTGAACTCGAGGGACGCAGCGCATGGCTCGGAAGCGCTGTAGCGCGTTAGCACAAAGGCGTACAAGCGCTGCTTTGGATATGTCGGTGTGTGGAACAATGCATAATGTTTAATATGAGCTCCAATTGCGTTAGACTACATTATGGGGCATTGGTTTACTACAAGCTAGACAGACAGAAAGCTACACCAAACTGGAAGCTACACGTTTAGGAGGAACTGAGGCAATCGTGATCACTTTATTGTTTTTTAAAACAGGGTGTTACAAGGTAACAAGGAAAGACAGAAGGAAAGAACGAAAGAATTGCAAAAAGGAAAATGTACCGCTGTGTTCTCTAGGGCTTTTTGGGGCTACATAACAATGAATAAAGTTTGATACATCGGAATGCATAGGCTAATACAGGGCACATTTTTCTTTATTTGCTGTTGTTTTTGAATGCGAGACATATTTTTTCCGTTGTTGAGTTGCAGACATTCACCAAAAAAAAATATTTATAGGATAGCAGTTGTTACTCGGACAAGAATTTGTACCAACATGACTCTTGCATTATTTTATTTAAATGCTGGTATGTAGATTTAATCTAAATTCTGGGACATTTCAAAAGTCTTGAAAGTGCACTTTTCCCAAGTTTACAGGTTTATGCTCAAGGGGAAAATGCTGAAGTGCTGTTGGTTGACGTGGCTCCCATTGTCAAAAGAACTGTAAAGACATATAATCTGTCGTCAGACTCTGCAGTTTCCTGACCTATGCCATCCACACTTTGTTCACCTTTGACCCTTTGCCATGCTGTTAGAGCAGCCTATAGTGTTAGCACTCTAAAAGGGCAAACTGTAAAATGTAACCAATTGGTTTGCCAGCCAGTTCTATGAAATACAGGGTTTACATTTGGTCAAAAATAGACCACAATTCTACAGGACTAGCGTTATTGCTTGATCCAAAATCTAACTCTGCTGCCAATTCACCTTGTTGTTTGGACCATTTGTTGTTGCGTTGTCATTATCCAACCATGGATAGGAAATCTATAGATATTGGGGCCAGATGACAAAAAAAACTATGATTTTTTTTTGTCTTTTGTTTGTTTCTTTTTTTTTTTTAAATAACACTTTGTTTCCTCATGGTAACCATGGTAACCTGTGTTCATGTTTGGAGTCATTTCACAATGTCCAAGACTCTGATCACAGTATATTCAAAATGGTACAAAAAAAAAATGAAGATAAAAAAGATATCTGTGGTGTTTTTGTATTTTATTTTGCCTTGGCTCTTCACAGCTCTTCAGGTTGAAATACAATTTGCATTGGGGAAAGGATTGAGATAATATATGACTATATAATAAAGAACTTTAAAATATAGGAAAATGCACACATGTCAATTCCTATGCTTAAACACATTTATGGTCTACTTTCTCTGTATTTCTAGAATTGTATTTGAATTCAATGTTCACTTAGAGTAGGCACTATAGTATTTATATTGAGGCTTGTATTTTTAACTGTTGCTCGTTCTCTCTGAAGGTATTTACCTTTTTTGGTAGTGGAAAAAAACCCAAGCTGCCACGGTATATTTTTTTAATTTGGCAGGATAATATAGTGAGAATTATTTGTATGATGTTTAAAGAAATAAACTAGGGGGCGGGGGGTAAAGACAATTTTAAAAAGCAGCTCAAACGTCCTGGGCCATAAAATGGCAGATGCACCACTTCCTGTCCACGGAGGCGGTTGTACATATCTTCTTTATTGCGTTTATTTTTTTGTTTTCTTATTTGTGTCTTTTTTTGTTGTTTTAATTTTGTTTATTTTTTGGGTTGGACCTCCCCTAGCGCCTCGATCCCTAACTACAGTCATGCAAGCTGACGTCGGCCTGTTTTGTTTGTGTGCTACTGTCTCTCATTTTCTCCCTCCTGACTACATTCCAACGTTTAAAAGAAAATAGAGAGGGAGACAAAAACAATGACTTCATGCACAGTACGTGGATTATGAGAAAAGAAAAACTACAGGAAAGCATTTCAATAAATGCATTAAAAAAAAAAAAAAAGTAATCCCTGAAAACCAGTTTTTGTTTTTCATTGCCAAATACTAAATGGTGCTTTATACCTAGATCGGGAATACTTTTAATATGCAAAGCATATTTAAAAATACAAAAGAAAAAAAACGGACAACCTTCGGTGGTGGGGGGAGCCCACTTGAGGTGAGGCTTTTTTTGTAAATGGCAATGCGGAATATTTTGTTATCAGCCTTTTTCTATTGCTGTTCCGAGAGCGGTTTGTTGTTACTTGAACTTGAACCTATCTTCTACCATGGGAGTGAATATTTATTGTTATGTAAGCCCTGTTCTAAACAGAACGGATCCTTCTCTTTTTAGTTTTGATTATTATATAATTTGTAACGTTTCTGTTAATTATGTTCTCTCTATTATTATTATTATTATTGTGGCCAAAGGCCACTGGAACACACAGCTTCTTTTTCTGAGGGGAGGGTCTCTGTTTGGTTGTATTGGGAATAACGACTGTCAGTATTTCCTGGCAGATGTCTGCATAATCCTGTTCACACACCCATTTTGTCCCTTTATCGGAAATCAATTAATAAAAAAAAAAAACCTCAAAGCGTACCTCCGCTTGTGGCGTGTCTTGTGCTTGCGTGCTGATATTTTCAGGCTTGCCTAGCCTGCAAGAGGCACGCTGTGTTGCCTAACTGAGTGTGTATGGGATTGTGAGCGTGTGTGTGTGTGTGTGTGTGTGTGTGTGAGTGATCACATTTAAGGATTTCTTCTGGATATTTTGTATGGATACGTTTCTCATTTCTTTTCTTCATTTTGTGTTTGACTGAACGCTATAGCATGGCACACACATCATGACTCCAGGACCAATCGAATTAAACAGGAGCTCTTTACAATTAAGCATTGCATGCAAATATACATAATGAGAGAGATGTATGCGTGCATGTGTGTGCGTTTCTGTGTGTGTTGCTGTGTCCTTTGTTCAGGTACAGTAGAGGGTCACATGATGTGAGTGCAGGCGGTTTGCGTGTGCATGTTCTGATGACTTACCTGTTGCTCCGGGGCGGCTCATCTAACTATAGTGTGTATGTGTGTGTGTGTGTGTGTCTGTATGCGAGTGTGTATGTGTGTGTGTGTGTGTGTGTGTGTGTGTGTGTGTGTGTGTGAGTGTGTGTGTGTGTGTGTGTGTGTGTGTGTGTGTGTCTGT
>OOFB01008628.1:0-12424 GCA_900323305.1 Trachyrincus murrayi | reverse complement strand
GGATCTCTCTCTCGCTCTCTCCCACTGGCAAATTAAGACAGCCACAGGGGACAGCCTGTGAATGTGGGAGGAAGAAGAGAGGGAGGAAGAGAGGGAGAGAGAGAGAGAGAGAGAGAGAGAGAGCGAGAGAGAGACTGCCAGCGCCACTAAACGACCCCACGTGCCAAAGGACTGTTTTTACACTTTTACGTTATTTCCTCAGAGCACACAGAGCCATGGCGGGGTGGAAGTGAAGCTCCACAGAGATGAGATGGACGCTGATGGGGAGCGATGGTAATGGCATCAGCGTGGCCCTCAGGGGCCCCACGTTGCCTCCGCCAGTGCCAAGGGTATTTATGTTTGTTTATGTGGCCGAGTAACATGTTTGCTTGCTTGCTTGATGTTGGACTCTTATTATTGTTGCTACCTTTGTGCCACGTAGGATTAGTTTGGATTTAAACACTTTTGAGCTTGATTTTCTTCGATCGGATTATTCTGTTTAACGGACCTCGAAGCCAGCGACTGCTGTCCTATCTATCTATAGACACAGCGGTTGGTATAACATATCAGGTGTACATTCATGTTCAGACAAAACCCCTATTTTGATCTGGCTTGTCCTCAATTCAACTTTCTTTGTGACTGGTTATATTTTATTTTTTTTGCCTTCAGTGGGTTCCTGGCACAATGGTGGTAGCTGGATTCTGAGGACGAAGCAACGGTAATCCGCTAGTGTGTCCAATTAAGTACGACAATAGAGGAGATTAGCTCCTGTCTGGTCTCTCTCTCGTTCTCTCGTCTCTCTCGTTCTCTCTATCTTCTCCATCACAGCTTCACAGTAATCACAGTACTGGCTCTCTTCATATCCACAGCATCCATGTAATCTTCAGGATGTATCCACAACATCCATGTAATCTTCAGGATGTATCCACAGCATCCACGTAATCTTCAGGGGCCCTCATACTCCGATAGCATGGTCCGGTGCACAAACAATAGTTTCATATTCAGGATTTTGTTTTCTTTTTGTGTAAGGATAACTACGAAGTCATATTGTTCTGATGACATGATAAAGCGTGTTGTTCTGCACGTTTCAGAGGTTACTAAAATCTAGTAAAGGATATCAGTCTATGCTGTGCTTTGTTGGCCAATATGTTTTTTTACTAGAAAAATGAATGGTGCAATAGTGTCAACCCTACGCCAGATACCATTTTCAGCCAGAGTTTCAGTACAGATTAAATGTTGCATCCTATTTCTGAGTGAGAAAAGTATGACACATCTTCCGTATGAAAAGTATGACACATTTCAATACATTTGTAGCCACTGGTATTTGTAACATCTATAAACACCTACATTAAACCATCAGGCTGGAAAGCAAAAATGGAACGACATAGCAGTGAAGTAAGAGATTCACAGCAGCAACAACAAGAGCAGCATCATCAACCACAACTTTGGCCCAGGCCGGTGGAGTTGATGGATTGGGTGCCATGGACCGTAGCATGCGATGAGTCACCGGTAAACAAGTTACAAACAGGACCCATATTGAGTCTTTATTTTAATAGTCTCACAAGTCAGACTTGAGATTAATATCTAAAGTCTGATGGCAGACAAGCTGAAATCTGGGTGAACGAGGCGCTTCTTTCGCTTCATATTTCTTTCAACCAATGATGTCGCTGTAGGCGGGGATCTGTAAGCGCGCAATTGGCGAACACAAACTCGGCCAGAAGTAGTAAACTGTAAAAAAGTGACTGTAAACGTTTCAAATCAACACTGTGTACACTGTGTAGAAATACACTTATTAATATCCCCTTCTAAAAGCTTCATCCACTCACGCAAATGAGTTTCTCTTCGGCAGAATAACTCCTCAACCAAACAGGAAATAAGGAGTAAGCTGTTTGTTGTTTTTCCATGCATATTCAATGCATTGAATATAAATATAATAAATCTAAAATAAATACAATAAAAACCAGCACCGTAATGTGACTGCTACAGTCCCCGTGTTTGAATAGCACGACCTGAAAGGCCTTTACATGGCAGGTGAACTTTGCTTAAGCCTTCCCCATCGCTGTATTTGCCCTCACCAGTGAGCTGTGGTGCCTCAACCAAACACTGTTGAGCTACAGAAGAGACTCAGTGTAAAACGACATCAATAAAATAGACAGTGAGAACCGTCTCACACATATTCCCAAACTACGTTCGACAACCTGTTTCCACTGACGGGCGTGAACTGTAATGCTGCCCATCAGCCTCACGACTGTTCACATTTAGTTTGAGGTGAAGCACAGAGAAAGAAAACACTTCTAGGTCTGGATTTCCCTCCAGTGTTCGCAGAGAGGACTAATCCTGGGGTGTGATGGTGTCGGGATTTTATTGGTATAGTTTATTTCGTTACAAGAGCAACTTGGATGTGTTATAGTTGAAATACTTTATGAAGGAAACCAGTAAAATTAAATATACTATTGAATAGCCCCAGGGGAAGTAAACCCGTAAGTTTAAATGTAAAGAGAATAGGAAATAACCAATAGTACATAAATCCTCACCATATTTAGATTGTATTGATACACCAGCTAGTAGATGTTAGACGCATTGTTTGTACATGATAACTCATCTTTTTAAGTGTATTTTTATTCTTATCATGGAGATGTTTTAAAAACTAACTCAACTTGATTGAATTCACAGAAGATGAAAAACAAATCTCTGGGCAAGACATCTGCAAACACTTTGTTAATTTACCTGTGCTGGTAAATCAGTTGATAATGTCTTAATTAACTCCTACAAAATTGATTTCACATGCAACCCTTAACATATTTTTTATTTGTCAGACTCATACTGAATACTAATTCAGCTATTTTGGCCACTGTGTAGACAGCAATAACCTGCAGATTCTAAGAAAATGATCATCAAACTAATTGATGATCTTGTCTTCAGTGGAGAAAATTATGAAGCTAACTAAATATGTCTGGAGACAGTTTTAATATAAATTAAGTTAGTGTTACAGTTAGTGTTATTGCCATTATTGTAAACCACAGTTAAATGTTCCCTTCTGAGCTGGAGTGGCCGTTCATTTGTCATACAGAAAACGTCAAAATTGTAAAATATGAAAATGATCTGATTGTCAACACATGTATTTAGGAAATGACTGTGATTAATAGAAAATGTGTAATCACAGTTTTGATTGTCAGTTTGCCAGACTGCTACTGTCTGCTACTACTGGCGTTTATTTAATTAGAACTCTTATGAAAGTATTGACTTCAAAATAAAAGTCTAACTATGAATGCCATCTTCAGATTACCATTAATTGGCTGAGCATCATTGCAGTGCAGACATGTTGTTTGTTTACTGGAAGAGGAAAACAGACAGCATTTATTTCCAGAGGCAAATCTTCCTCTTCCTTTCGCTCCAGGCCATATATGACGGGTGCATGTGGGTTCTTCGTAAAGTGCTGTGCAGACACACCAGATCGCGGGTGGATGGTTCAGATGTTATCCAGTTAAGAGCATTGAAGCCCCAGAGACCTGGTACTGAACGCTGCTACAGGCCCTGCCTGGCTCTCTAGGGGCCACTGAGAACACTTTAATTGACTGTGGGTAGGTGTGTGTGCGTTTGCAAGCGTGTGTGTGCAGGTGTGCTTGGCTGTACATTGAGTGAGTGTGATTTTAAGTGTTAAAAAGGATGGCAGACTCTTTATGAACGAATCTTAACAGTAACCAAGCAACAAGCTCAACTACCGAACTCTTGTGCCTGAAGCACAAACCTGCCTAATATCCCTACTGGTAGGACTTGCATATCTCAACTGAATCCCAGTTGTATACACCGCTTCGGTTCTCTTGAGCGTCCGCCTAGCACGTAGCGGTACGTGCATTGTGACGAGGCTTTTACTCTGTACTGTATTCTATACTCTATGCTGTATTGAAGCATTCAGTCAGTGCCATTGTTGTTTGGCTCTCCACTTCTTTCGAGGCGAAGGCTCTCTCGAAAACAACTTTTCGATTCATGCCATTAGCTTGACAGTGTAGTTAGAAAATCAATGTTTGGATATTTTTTTCTTTTTTTACAACGGATAGTACGAACGAACGAATAGTTTCACAAATGTAGGTGCAGTTTTCTGTTGAAAATGGTTGCCATTTCCAAATAAAGAATACAGAATGGATGTATTTTAATGATTAACTCAACGTCCTATGTTCTCTCTATGTAAGTCCTAAACATATACCCATGTTATATTCAGTCCACTGAGCTAGCTGGAGCAACAGTTGGGAATTGCATTGGATAATAGTGGACTCCTTTTGCCCTAGCCGCTAATGGGAGCCATTCGCCAATGCTAATAAAGTTAGCGAGTAATGTAAGCAATCCAAACTTTTATTTTTAAATACATTTGCATTGTGGACACCACGGTTTATGTCTAAAGTAGGTTAGGTCAGGTTATATTGAAGTGACAACGGTTTGCTGTTCAATGCTGAATTCTGGGAACTCAGCGCCTGCCTTGCAGACTGGAGCAGCAGAGTCAGGAAGAGCACACGGGTAGGGGCGGGGCCTGTGGGTTAAATGAACAGTGAACAAAAGTTTAATTATTTTTTCACAGAACGAACTCAAACATACCGAGGACAAACCAAGAGCCGAATTCCGCAACGCTAATTATTTTTGGGGCTGAGGATTATCTTTTCAGGAATGAGTGAGACAAGATAAAAATCCTCCAATCGAGGGAAATTGACAATGACTCGGTCTGTTTCAGCGATGCTTAGCTTCAGTGGTACACAGATAATACCTGCGAGCAGGATGGTAGTAGTTCAGTAATAAATGAAGCATTACACTAGCCTGGTCTTGTTTGAAGTGTTACCCTTTCTGAATCATTCCTCCATTGTCTGATATTCATCATCATCTCTGCAGGTCTTCTTCTCCAGCACATTATTTTGTTATTCTTCTTCTTCTCCACTGGTCACCATGGTAACACGTTGTACTCTGTGGCTCGGTGCTTCATTTGCACGTCACTCTGACTGTGGAGTGATTTCCTTGACTTCCTGTCACTCAGGCTTAGACAAAGGTATATGTATGAACATATGAAACCAGTGAGACCTTTACCTTCCTTAAACCAGTGACTTTGATAGGAAGGAGTTGTTGTATTTTATGTTAAGGAATCAACATTACCAAAAAAACTAAGGTAATCTTAGATTCTATTTGAATTTGTCGTAGTCTATATCACTTTACGTTTTGATCAACTTTACAGAAACGTGAAAAAAACACTTACCTTGTAATGCGAATCAGGTCGTTTTCCATGTAAAAAATGTTTGGTTGGAGCCAGGAGCCACCCATAAACATACTATCTCTGGTTCTCCTTTTCACAGGGACTACACACACACACACACACACACACACACACACACACAGCTATACACACACACATACATACACACACACACATACACACACACAGCTATACACACACACACACACACACACACACACACACATACACACACACACACACACACACACACACACACACACACACACACACACACACATGCACATTTGGGGAACAGCGTAGCAGCCTAGGTTGATAAGAGATAATATTTATTCTTACTCCAATACGGCAGACAGTCGTAATATGCAGTGCAGTTAGATTAACATATTGCAATGCACATTTTTTTCCTATTCATTCCTTGTATAGTACAAAATGTAAAGTCTGCAAAATTCTGTTTATTCCTTTGGAGATAAACTGGTGGTTCCACACACATTAACTATGGCTTCCTCTCTGGCAAAATGACACATTGAAGAGCAGACAAATACTATAATTCATGCTTCCTCTAAAAAACACGCAAATCAAATGTAGTCCGGTGAATAACATTTGTATAAAGATAGCTTATTAGGGAGCACAAATGGTAAACAAGACAATGGGCATAGGTTAAATCACATTAAAGGTAAGATTTAAGAGCTATTTAAGTGTAATTTATTAGAAATGCCATAGCCATCCGTCAGCTATTAGTGAGTGCTATGCTCTGTGAGAATATCTGTTCTAGTTGACTGCGCCTCCCTCTGTATGAGAATATATAGATTTTAGACTGCTCCCGGCTCATTTCTGACCAATCAGGGCATCTCTTCCCTGATTGGTTCAGGAAATCCATCTTGCCTGTCAATCACATGTTTGTTAATCACATGTACACACACACAGCAGAGAAATGCAGAGCGGTGCAGAGCATAGCACATCCTTTCACTAATACTGGAGGGCCACCAGAGTGGCCAGACTTTAATATGTTGATGAATAATGAATGGGGTACATCATGACATGTCAAGTCTATTTTAGTGGTAATGCAAGACTATTAATAATACTGTTAATCAAACTTTCAATCAATCCTGTTGGCATGCCTGGATCACTGTTGAATTTTACGGGGGCCATTTGAGTAGTTTGTCTTTAACTACTCGTAAATTACGTTGAATATTGTTCTTTTTTTATTGAAGGATGGTGAGCTCTGCTTCAGATTCAGATTTGTTTTACCAACCTCAACTAAAACGTCTAGCAAAGCTTCAAGGACGTTTTTTTCTGTATTTCTTTAAGTGCGCCGCTCAAACCTAAAAGAATTGGTTAATAACTAGGTTTTGGGAATCATAAATGTTCAATTCCATCATCATTATTACTTTCACCCTATTCGCTTTTAATTCACCATAGTCATATGTCATTGTTATGACATTACGTTCAAATGTAATTAACTTATCGCAGGACGAGTCAGTCGGTGGAGAAAGACAGGGAACAATGGATGTCTGCTTTTATGCATTTAGTGCAAATGGGCTGCTTTGTGAAACGTGCTGGTGATGTTCTTTGTGCTGTATGGATATGTTTGCAGATGGTCTGGTAAGCATATCCCTTTTTGGCTCTGCTAACACAAAACTTTGTTTTGCATATTTGCCATTTTGCCAACATGCAAACATTTGCGTTAATGCTAAATCACACCATTATAAGTATCAGAAACACGTATCTCAATGGCTTATCTTCAAGCCCTTCTCTATCTCTCTCTCTGTCTCTCACTATGTTGCTGCACCAATAGTGCTGCGGATAATGGATGCAGTGCTATAGAAACAGCGCAAGCATGTTTTCTATAGTCTCACCTGTCGCTTAGGATGGCCCTCAGAATCCCAAGTGACGTTTAAGTGTCGGCCTGGAGTCTACAGTTGTTGAACAATACTGTGATTATAAAGTCGCATGAACACTTCCTTCTCATCTCCAGAATGTTCAGAACATCTGAATCCTCTGATGGTCGTTCTTCCCTCAAGGTGCATTTACATGCACTTACATACTCACTGCCAGCGGCGTTCTATTGTGTGAATAACAGAAGGAACACACATATAGGAATCTGCAGGTGTAGTCAAATACTCTTTTGATGAGTAAAATCTGTTCTTTTTTTGTTCTTTTCCCACAACTAGATATTCTCTGAATCTTATAGGTTACATTTGAATCCACAGGGTTGCACTATTGAAAATAGAAATGTCCCCAAACAGCGTGCACTCTCTAATCCAACTGCTTTTTTGCCAAAAGTCGTGATATTTCTACCAAATATCACGTGCATATTGAACCATGGCTGAGCCTGCTAGTGGGCATGACTGCTCATTTTTCTCCATGCTATGATGGTAATATCAATCTTTAGAATTATACCTGAAATCCTTTGGCTACAGGACACAGGGATTATTATGGCGTAAAGTCAAGTATATGTCACCCTTTCTGTGGTTTTGCAATGAGAGAAGGTGCGGGCAGTGCAAGCCTTATGGGAAACATGAGGATACAAAAACTCGAATTGGTTTTCGACATGGAAGTGAGGAAATAGACGGCAATTTAATTTTGGCCTGAACTATTCCATTACCAGCCGTGTTATGTGTTAAATATAGAATTCGATCGATTTCCAATATTATTCAATTATTATTAAGCCAGACAAGTCCAATGAGTCCGGTGTACATACTACATGTCTCATATCTATAGCTGATCACCTTAGTCAGGTCATCAATTTAATTCCTAAACCTTCCCAATTTCAATGGGTAGTTTATGCCAGCACAATGTATTACCAATCAGCTGTCCGCCCTGTACCTTCACATTGTGGAATATACCACTAACCGTGACTTCTAGTTATTGATCTTGATCTCAAGTTGATTTTGTCATTCTTTGACAACAATCAGAAAAGACCTGACAAAAACTGTGTGGGCTGGGTTGCGATACAGGTGTGGTTATTTGGACTGATTAGAAGAATCTATTCATTTTACTCATAGGGGGGAAATTGAATGACCATTATGTTTAAGGGTGTATATTTAATATTATATAAACAATAATAATAGATAAACAACAATAATATAATTATGAATAATAATTTATTTAATTATAAAATATAAATGTGTTTCATTATTGCTGTTTCTGTTCCTCCCCTCCTGTGTCAGTTAGTTTAACCCATTTAGTATATAGTCTCCCTCATGTCTCCTTTGAAAAAGGTCAGTTCCTGGTTGTCTGTCTCTCATTGTTATTATTTTGACCTAGTTTTGGGAGTCACTTCCCACTGTTGTATTATTTGGGTCAAATAAATCCCCTTTTTGTTGAAACTGCCTTTTTCCAGCCTTCAGTCCTCCACAAACAAACAAACTGGCACACCGTTGCTCGGTTACTGACAGCCTATGCATAAGATATAAAGTCTCAGGGGCACGTTTAGAGCTTTAGTTTGTTGTGAACTTTACGTTAAGCCACCCAACAGTTTCTGTGCATTTGTCGTCGTATGTAAAAGGGAACATCTGCCTGATGACCCCCCTAATGTCAGCAGCCTACCCGTAGCTTGAACAAGATGCCTAAACTCTACCTGGTCCTTAATTACTTAATTTGTCTAAATTCACTGAAATTCACTTGCTTTGGATCCGAGCGTCTACTACATGGCCAACCATTCCTGGAAAGGTCCATCCATGATGTCTGTTGATTGACGTGTCACACTGCAGTTCTTGATCATTCATTCACACTCCAAATGCTTTTCACACTTGTGTCCTACTTGTTGCCAGTCAAGAGCCAATCAATACTTAAATAAATGGAGGATATTGGAGCAGTATTCAAGTGAAGGACATCTCTATTTAATCTTCACTCTAAAGACTTGGTCCAGGCGTTTAAGGTTGCCGTATCAATTTGAAATGCTAACATGAATGTATATTGCAATAGTAATTAGTGTCACATATTAAGTGAGATACTAAGAATTGCTCTGCAGCGTTTTGTCATCATAATTCGAGAACATATGGAGGCAAAACCCATCAACTCATCAATAAAAACGTGCCGTATTCTGCGGATGTCATGTAAAGTTATGCAATTACACACATCAAGGTCATCAACCAACAGTCAATGTACAGTTGATGTGTGGATATGCTATACAGCTGTCTATCCTTCGTATGTTGTTTTAGTTTTAGTTGAGTTAAGGCATTAGGCAACTCACCTGGAACCACAGTTCCCCTTCAACCTCTCACTCTTGATATGGTTGCCATTTCTGCATGAGTCAAACCCCTTGCTATAGGTAGAGTGTTGGTAGCCATGCATTATTCCCAGATGCTGTTCTGGTGTTGGCTAGTGGAGGTAGGTTATTTGTGAGGAGTAACAGTGTTTGTTCATTCCTCTAATCTCTAAGCTCTGCTGTCCACGGTCATTGTTTTAATTGGCATTGCACTTGTGCCAACTATGAAATGAACGTCAATCAGCCAAAGATTGATGAATTTAGAGAAAAGCAAACACTGACTCGTTTATCACTCTGGGTAGAGCGGAAATTGACAAAATTCCAATGTTGTCTTGAACATTATACTTCCACAAACATTGGGATTTTAGGCAGGCTTGACTGATTATCTGGTCTATCGAAGTTACATGCAGCTACATTTCCATAGATAATGCTGTGGTACTGTGTGTACCACTTAACAGTTACTCCTCCAACCCCAAGACACAGGCAGTTGTTGAGTTAACCGGTTTATTGCAGAGTTGGAAATTGTTTGCAGGCAGAGCAGGTGGTAAACTGCTGACATGTTAGCGCTCTCCTTGAGTGTGTGTGGTGGTGGCTGGTTTAACCTGTGGGCCTTGATTACTCAACACACCACAGGTGTGCAGCATCACCCAGCAGCCCCAGAGTCTAATCGGTCTGACTCGGGTCAGGTGAGGCTGCTTAAACCAGCCACCAACACACACTCCACAGAGGCGTAACAAACATTCACGTTTAAATGGCAAATGGTAAATGGACTGCATTTATACAGCGCTTTTCTGACCTGTGGCCACTCGAAGCTTTTTACAATTAGTGGCTCACATTCACCCATTCATACACACATTCATACATCGACGGCGGTGTCGACCATGCAAAGGAACAGCCAGCTCAACGTGAGCAGTTAGGGTTAGGCGTCTTGCTCAGGGACACCTCGACCCTTGGCTAGTCGGAGCTGGGGATCGAACCAGTAACCTTCCGGTTGCCAGACAACTTCTGAGAGCTGGGCAAAAAAGCTTTCAGCTTATTTTGCCATTTCAATGTGAAACTTGCTTCAGACCTCAAAATGAAGGAACTTGTTTCTTTAAATGTTTTGAGAACCTTCATCAATGGCCTCAGCCTCTATAGCCTGTACATGTTTTTAGTATTGACTTCCTTGGTGTAGCTCTATCAATCTGATAAATGTTTTTCCCTCATCTGTTTATACTGAAATGTGTTATTTGTTGTCTGTGGAAACTTTAAGTGACTTGTTGTGCTGTTTTATCATGTCTCTTTTACTTTTGTAAAATATTATTTTAATCTCAAAAGGCTCTCCTGGTTAAGGGTTAAGGAAAGGAGCCACTGGTTTTTAGCTATAAGTTTATGCAATGAACGCCGGCTAACAGCCATCCGTGGACCTTGATGTAGATGTCAGTATAGTTAAAAACCTTCCTTAACACTGATTTGTAGCTCACCGTGCTATTCTTATTGTTTTCGTAACCCCAGCAAGATGTAATTGAGGTGCATAAGTTACAAAGTTAGAAAGCTGTCCAAACCAATAGCTTTTACTTCTCCACTTGATAATACATCAGAACATCTAACCTAAATAATGCACAATACTTGTTTTCATCACTCAATGAATACATATTAGTTCTAAATGCAGAGCACCATCTGAGAATTTAGTGTTGCAGTAATATTGCCAGGTAGCAATTAAAAAGTGGCAAAAAATTATCAATGAATTATAAATGAATCATTATGACATAAGCATTATGTGAATTATCTTTATTAGTTTGCATTATTATTATTATTATTATTATTATTAATATTATATTGAGGAGAAAAGCTCAGAGAAAGCTGTTTCCCATATGATAACTTGTAATGACACTTGAAGCTGTTGTGTTCTCTTGCCACTAAGGGTTGCTGGAGGGTCCATCACCCAGGTCTCCTGAATCACCCGTATACATTACTGATGAGTCTAGTTACTCAGTGGAGAAGGGGAGGAATATTCAATTCTGGTGAGAAGCAACGTCATCAGTCTAATGGCCAAAACACACATTCTGTGTAACTGGTTCTTTAAGTTCTTTAAACGCCCCTGTTAACCAACACAGCCGTCCTCACAGGCGCATGAATTGTACCAAGTCAGTGGAGGTAGTGAGACAGTGATAGTTACTTACAAGCACACTTCGTATGTTCTTGTGATCATAGCAACGTGCTTGAAATATAAATCCTGGTGTTTTGAACGGTGGTTGTTTTTCTCGATACCCACTCTAAGTACAACTCATACAGTAACCTCGAAAAAAGCTAGAAACCTCTGATATGACACACCATTCATCCACCGCACACACTTGTTAGATACTGATAATACATATTCTTTATGCCTGTTGAGATTTATTCTAACAAAGTGGGAAACGCATTCACATACTTAAACCTAATTCCCTTTTTAAAATGGAGGTAATACATTTCAGCAGTAAAAATAACCACAGGGATTGTTTAATATCCTGGATGTTATTGCAAATGTGCTGTGAAGACGAGAAGAGCGCATAATTAAGAATTTCCGTGTACCGTGTATCAACCTCACCAGGAACAAATAAAGTACACATTTCATAACAAAATCTTCCCTTTCAATGTAGCATTCAGGTTAATATGTTAGGCTCATCTGGGCAGTATATTTGGGAAATGCCATGATCTTACAGTACATATTTCTGTGCTGTTTGTCTTTCTGTACTGTATTGTACTTTGTATTAAATGTTTCACTGATATGGACATATGTGTCAAAGTTACATTTAATGACCATTATGGATGCGATCGTCATTGTCCCTTCATGAACATGCATTCATTAATTTGCACTTCTGCTTATGTAGATGTCAGCCATTTTGCCCATTGAATACAATGCTATTTTGGCGGCCATGGGAGAATGGGTATACAACTTCAATATCCAACTTATAAAGTAAAGTAGGTCCAGAGGTACAGAGGTAAAATACTAAAAACTCCAATGTCACTATGGGAAGTAA
>OOFB01008626.1:0-21712 GCA_900323305.1 Trachyrincus murrayi | reverse complement strand
GGGGCGGGGGGGGGGGGGGGGGGGGGGGGGGGGGGGGGGGGGGGAGGTGAAACTGGCAACCCCACAGACTGCCATCTTCGAGTGTGCTACAGGCCGCGGCGCGAGCGGGCCCTCACTCAACGAGAGAAACGGTCTCGCACGAGACAACGGCAGGACGCGCGCTCACACGCCGGTAGCACCCGACCAGTCAAGTAGGCACCCTGACACCCAAGGAGGCACCCTGACACCCAAGGGTGGCCCCGCGCGAAGTGGCGAGAGAGAGCATCTCGGTGTTCGCCGACGAGCAGCGAGCCTAGCTGACCGTGTTTAGCCGAGCAGCGGGGTTAGCTGTGGCTGTGCTAGCCAGCTTTTGTAATCCGCCGGCCAGACGAACCCGGCCGGTCCCCGCAACTCGAGACTAAACACGAAGTGTAACGAGAGACCCCGGAGGACGAAGACGAGGCCGGCGTTGGAAGGTGGGTCGACCTGTCGGTACTGGCGGTGTGCTCGTAGTGCGACGTGTGGTCCGGAGACGGGCGGGTTTCCACGTCTCGGTAGCCCGGTAGCGTGCTGTAGCCGCGGCGCGCTGGGAGGACCGACACGATGTGATGTGATGGCGACCGACGTGAAACGAAACTGCTACATGGTGCTAGCCTTTTGGCCTGTTCTCTAACTGTTACATGGTGCTAGCCTTTTGGCCTGTTCTCTAACTGTTACATGGTGCTAGCCTTCTGTTCTCTAACTGTTACATGGTGCTAGCCTTCTGTTCTCTAACTGTTACATGGTGCTAGCCTTCTGTTCTCTAACTGCTACATGGTGCTAGCCTTTTGGCCTGTTCTCTAACTGTTACATGGTGCTAGCCTTCTGTTCTCTAACTGTTACATGGTGCTAGCCTTCTGTTCTCTAACTGTTACATGGTGCTAGCCTTCCTGTTCTCTAACTGTTACATGGTGCTAGCCTTTTGGCCTGTTCTCTAACTGTTACATGGTGCTAGCCTTCTGTTCTCTAACTGTTACATGGTGCTAGCCTTTTGGCCTGTTCTCTAACTGTTACATGGTGCTAGCCTTTTGGCCTGTTCTCTAACTGTTACATGGTGCTAGCCTTTTGGCCTGTTCTCTAACTGTTACATGGTGCTAGCCTTTTGGCCTGTTCTCTAACTGCTACATGGTGCTAGCCTTCTGTTCTGTAACTGTTACATGGTGCTAGCCTTCTGTTCTCTAACTGCTACATGGTGCTAGCCTTTTCTGTTCTCTAACTGTTACATGGTGCTAGCCTTTTGGCCTGTTCTCTAACTGTTACATGGTGCTAGCCTTTTGGCCTGTTCTCTAACTGTTACATGGTGCTAGCCTTCTGTTCTCTAACTGTTACATGGTGCTAGCCTTTTGGCCTGTTCTCTAACTGTTACATGGTGCTAGCCTTTTGCCTGTTCTCTAACTGTTACATGGTGCTAGCCTTTTGGCCTGTTCTCTAACTGTTACATGGTGCTAGCCTTTTGGCCTGTTCTCTAACTGTTACATGGTGCTAGCCTTTCTGTTCTCTAACTGTTACATGGTGCTAGCCTTCTGTTCTCTAACTGTTACATGGTGCTAGCCTTCTGGCCTGTTCTCTAACTGTTACATGGTGCTAGCCTTTTGGCCTGTTCTCTAACTGTTACATGGTGCTAGCCATTTGGCCTGTTCTCTAACTGTTACATGGTGCTAGCCTTCTGTTCTCTAACTGTTACATGGTGCTAGCCTTCTGTTCTCTAACTGTTACATTGCGTCGCACGTCTTTCAGCACAACGTGTGCCGGCGGCCAGGTTTTTTTTTGTGCTGATATTTTGCGTACGACACCGCGGCGGCGAATTTGGGCCAAGTCAGGTGAGGTTCGGCTGGTGAGGTTCGGCTGGTGAGGCCGCTATTTCGATTTCGTTTTGTGAGCCGCCCTCCCAAACAGTTCCGAGGACCACATGAAGACGGCCTGCACACAGCTGCTACAGAACCGACGACACGGTGTCACGTCTGAATCCTGTTCATTGCAGCACTGTGTTTTTTGTGAAGAAACGTAGATTAAAGATAAATCTCAGCACAAAAGTATGAGTTAATTGAATGCCGGGTGCATGTGCTCATGAGTCAGGGAGGGAGGGATTCATCATCTCCATCTGCAGACTCGGGCACCCGTTGAGGAAGCACATGCATGTGTTTCATTTGGCTGGGTATGTATTTACCCGAGTTGGGACCACAAAGATGATAATGGATTAGAGTTCGCGAAGAACAAGTCTTTGTTTTGGTTTGAGGTTATTCAAGTAACTCTATGAGCTTTTAAGGGCCCCCGTCTTCCTTGTATGTGCTTCAGTGTTTTCATTCTACCAGCCTCGTCTACTAGCACACTGGGTTAAATTCGCGTTTAAGTGCCAAATGAATTGAACAGATTCGACGCCGCCCACATTTGTGTCTATCTGCACCGCCAGATAATGAAATTGGTGTTCTCTCCCAAGGGAGACCAGCCAAATGGTATTGATGGCCCCGGAAGGATCCAGCCTCAACGGTCCAGAGTGGCTGCCATTCATCCCTTTTCCACCTTGCTTTGTCTGCATTGGACCCAAACAGGAAGCAGGGGAGCTCTTGATTGAGGAAACCCCTCTTGTATAATTCACCAAAGTAACCTGAAATTGATCACATTGAGCAGAATTGGTGTGAACAACTTTCAGTGATGCATATTGTATCCCATATAATTTTTTCGTGCCTCGGTGTGTAGTCTCCTTCTGCGTGCGCTGGTGACTCGCCTCATATTCTGCTCTAATTTTCACACCGACTTTGATCACTGGTGTCTGCTGTGGTTAAGCTAACTCATTCTGGATTAGTCTGTCTATAAAGTGCTCAAAAATGTTAGTGCTTGCGGCCGGCCGTATTCCCTGACGGCTGCCCAATTCTGCCTTATTTCCTATTTGCAGACCATTGATGGTCATGTATTTAAAAGTGAATTGGAACAA
The DNA here is from genome assembly GCA_900323305.1 of Trachyrincus murrayi. NCBI lineage: Eukaryota > Metazoa > Chordata > Actinopteri > Gadiformes > Macrouridae > Trachyrincus > Trachyrincus murrayi. The sequence continues at coordinate 18,762 of OOFB01008626.1, read as the reverse complement.
TTGTGGTGGGATTTGGACAGGGCGTCTGCTTTAGGTTGCTGTAAGCTTTGAGCCCAGATCAGTGCTTACTTCCTCCTTGAGATTTAACTTCCTTCCAAGACATGAAATATGATGCTGTAATTCACAGCCTTGTTGGCTAAAGGATCAATATGTGTGTGGTTAATATCAATATATTTGGTTATATGGTCTTGGCTTTATTTCAATATAATTTTATATTGTTCATAAATAATTTGGTGAAATGGAACATACATAGCATCAGCAGTTGAAAATGGTATTCACCCTACTCACTCGTCAAATGAAGCATACACCTGCACAAGGAACATTTTGGATAGACAAGCATGCTTGATATTAATGTCAGGAATCGTTCTTCTTGGGACCATACAGTGTGTCAAGTAGCTGTAAGAGGAGAGCAGCTGGTGGTAGGGCTCAGGGACATTTAAACGGGACAAAAGTTATTGGATTTGTTAAGGCTTTTTTTTTTTAAATGGATCTACAGGCTCATTGTTGCTGAATTCAGAAAGCATGCTGATTGTCATGCCCACATAGAGGGACTGGTAGTTCTGCCTCGTTTTCTAAAACTGCCGAGGATGGGTAGTAGATGTTGCCTTTATTAAATGCAGGTGAATACACAGCATGTAGTGGACTTTTACAATGTATGCTTTGGACCAGTGGTTCTCAACTCGTCCAGCCTCAGGACCCACATGTGTCATTAGACCAGTGGTTCTCAACTGGTCCAGCCTCAGGACCCACATGTGTCATTAGACCAATGGTCCTCAACTGGTCCAGCCTCAGGACCCACATGTGTCATTAGTCATTAAGTCAAGACAGTAATCAACAATGCCTTCATGTACTGTTATAAACATTGAGCGAACAAAAAGCTGCAACAATTGGGTCTAAACTCAATGAAATAGTAAGCCATTGAAACATGAATTAACATTGAAACTAACATGAGTTAATTCATGGGCGTATGCTCTGCGACCCACTCAAAACGCCCTCGTGACCCACCAGTTGAGAACCACTGGTTAAGAATGTACTTCCTGACCAATGAATAAACTTTTTTTCTCACACGCAATAATCTGTTAACTGAAATTACACAGTATAGTGTGCAACCTGTGTGTCTGTAACCAGTCAGGCCTAAGTGGACGTTTCCTCGCCAGAGACCAGGTCACTCATAGCAGTACTCCTCAGAATGCACACCGTATAAAATGTATGAATTATAAATGACCCCTGTGTGACTTGATGGAGAGGCTGCTGGTCTGGTCTCTTGCTCTTCGTGGGCTCACCTCACCGTTCCTGGCCATTGGTTGGTTTGACTGCTGGGCTTGGATAGTGCAGTCATGGCAACACAGCATGCCGCATGTGTAGAGGGAAGCCTTTGTGACGCTGAGGTGAAGTGTTTTGTTTTGTTTGCTCGCCCTGAGAAAGCACAGCTTCACGGTCACATGACTCATGCCGAGTCATGTGACACATTGTCACTCAGCCTTTCACAGCCAGGGGCCCTTAAGGCATGTGTTGCCTGGAATGTAACTTTGGGAACTCGATGGTTCACTTTCCAAACGTGCTGTGTGTGTCGTCTGCAGCTGTACTAGACATTGTGGTCTAGTAGGTGACCCCCGGGTCATCGACGCGATGGTCCTTGCTAGGGGTGTGACTTTCGGTATCTCACGATTAGATTCAGGATCGATTCTCGCCTCAGTACGTAGGGGTACTAATGTCAGGATGTACTCCAGTCTGCTGTGTGCTAAGAAAGGCGCTGCGGCAAATTATGGCATGAAAGCAGAGTAAAGTGTGATAAGATTATGTAGTTTTTATATTTGAAGAAGTTATGTAAACTTAGGAATAATGTAAACACACAAAGGCAAACATAAGACAAAAGGGGAAAAAAATGATATAAAATTTGTTTTAATAAAAAATATATCGTTTGTTATAAAAAATGATGTGTAATACATTTTTGGAAGTTGTGAATTGATTAAGAATCATAGAAGATAAGAATCGCGATTCTTAAGTGAATAGATTTATTATCTTCTTTTTTTCCATACACCCCTAGTCCTTGTGTTGCTTGAGGTTGGCCAAGCCTTGTTAGGGGGTGGCGAGAACTAAATACTAACTCCTTCACCGTCCTCTTCCCTCTGGATGCCCAGGAGGCTGGTTCTGGGGGTGAGGCCAGAGGACCAGACTCAATGAGTTTCCAGCGACATGTCAGAGAAGTCAGGGCAGAGCACCAAGGCAAAGGATGGCAAGACCAAGTATGCAACCCTTAGCCTCTTCAACACCTACAAGGGCAAGTCTCTGGAGACCCAGAAGACTGCAGGTGAGCCTCCATTCTTATCGATGCTGCTTGCAAGCACAAGTTCTTTGAGTTTTTGCATAGCTAATAATGAATGGATAACAAACTAATGGCTAATGAATGGATACGAGTGGGAATGCGTGGTGAACGTTCATCTCAGACGTTGCTTCTTGGGGGTTTCTATCAGCTTGGCTTCTAAATGAACAGACCTGAGAATGAAGCATCCAACAGTGCCGTCGTTATTGTGGCATCTGCCACCTGTTTTTACTGCTTTCCCTTCCTCCCCGTTCAACGGCTATCCTTTTGTCTCTCTCTCCAGTGGCTGCCAGACATGGGCTCCAGAGTTTGGGCAAAGTTGCCGTCAGCCGGCGGATGCCCCCTCCGGCCAATCTGCCCAGCCTGAAGGCGGAGAACAAGGGCAACGACCCCAACGTCAACATCGTCCCCAAGGACGGCAGCGGCTGGGCATCGCGACCTGAGGGAGGCGAGGAGAGGTGAGCCGGACCGTGTTCTGTACAGTGAACACGTGGTGGAAGCCGTGAGGGTATCGTTGGTTAGTTGATGCATTGTTGAGGTTGAAATGTAACGCACCTCTTGTCCAATCTTAACGCTCGGGTTAACAGGCAACAGGAGACCCCTCCACCTCAGCCCAAACCCCCGGCTCCCCCGACACCGGAGCTCTCTGTAGGGGCCAGCCGGTCCTGGGCCAGCAGCAAGCCACAGACGCAGCCAGAAGGTAAGTCAAATCAAACCCATGTAGGAAACTTTGGCTTCCTCTGCTAAAGGCTTGAGGTCTTCCTCAGATTTCTGGTTGAAGCTTGTGAAACCTGCTGGACTCGTAGATTATTAATCAGGTTTATTTCAAGAAAGGGGAAGTCTACCATAGAAACGAATGTGGTTGTAAATAGGAATCGACCTCAACGTGTGACATTGGTATCTTTTTAGGCGGGGAGAACTTGGGGAAACCAGTGTTGTCGCTGATGTACCCCCTGGGGTGTTTCTGCGTTGTTCCTGCAGGTGCCCCATGTGTGAGCAGCCAGTTCCACCAGGAGTTCCCTAGCCTGCAGGCAGCTGGAGAGGCGGAGAAGGGAGACGGCCAAGAGGAGGAGCCTTATGGACCTGGGCCCAGCCTTAGACCTCAAAGTACAGACCACACACTTACTATATTATACTATATACTCTGTTTATATTCTATATTTATTTTTTTTTTTTTTTCCAATTTTTTATTTTTTCCAATTTTTTATTTTTTCCAATTTTTTATTTTTTCCAAATTTTTATTTTTTTTGCGATTGTGTATAAAGATTCACTGCCTGTTCCAAGTCCTAAACATTAGTGTACCATCTGATACAATCTCAGATAATTACCTTTTTTTATATTACAATATAGTCAAAATACTATTTGGAAAAGGACATTTAATTTTATCTCAATTTGAAAAATACTATGGTTTTGTTGTACCCATATTGGCTAGTTTTACCTGCATCTGGAAGATGATAATCAATAACTGTACTCATATTGGCTAGTTTGACCTGCATCTGGAAGATATTAACTGTTCATTGATTATTTACTTTTTGTTCTACCATTCTGGGCCATTAGACCAAGTCATACAGATCAAATCAATATAGTTCCATATAGTTCCCTGCTTAAGATCGCAATGGATCAATCAAGTCAAGTTCTTGACCTGTGTTGATTTACATCCTTGTGTTGCATACAATCACGTCAATCAATTGCATACAAAAGAAGACTTAAGTTAGAGTTAAGTTAACATACACAGCTCCTCCAGATCTTTTTACGGTAATTGTCCAGAGACTTCTTTCACCATCGCGGGACTTGCCCCTTGTCTGTTCCTTGTTATCTTAGATGTTGGCAGCTGGCGGGAAGGAGGGGGCAGGAATCTGAACGCTGCACCCAGCCCCCCTGAGATGGAGGAGGGCAGGCCCCCGGAGGAGGGCGGGGGGCCGGCCCCCGGCACCGCCTCACCCGCAGGGGAAGCAGAGCCGGGCCGGACCCTGCCCAGCGATGGCCGGACCCTGCCCAGCGATGGCCGGACCCTGCCCAGCGATGGCCAGAGGGACATGAGGGAGGGCAGGGAGAGGCTGCCCCCGTCTGGACCCCCTCAGGCCAAGCTCAACGGGGGACAGCAGCCTCCCTCGGGGGCCACCCCGCAGTTCCAGCCTCCTTTCAGGAGTATGATGCCCCCTTATGTACGTGTGGAGTTGTTCACCCCCTGAGCTGTTCTCATTCGCACAGATGCTTGTTTGTGTTATGACTGCTTGATTTAATGTTTGTGTGGTTTTGTTATTTCCCATGGTTTAGATGTTCCATGCATATCCTCGAATGCCCTTTGCCCCCGGCCAAGGGAACTTCAGGTACCCTGTCCCACAAAATGGATCCAAGTGAATTCAAATGCATGTTAAGATAGACTTGCAACACGTTCTGCATGATGCCAATGTTTTTGAAACCAATGAAAAGCAGATATTGCTAATATCTCTCTCTCTGTGTGTCTGTGTGTGTCTGTGTGTCTGTGTGTGTGTGTGTGTGTGTGTGTGTGTGTGTGTGTGTGTGTGTGTGTGTGTGTAGGCCCCCCAGACCGGGCCGTCCTCAACAGGGCCCTCCTCAACAGGGCCCTCCTCAGGCGTGGCTCCAGGACCCAGACAGGCCTTCCATCGTCAGCGCCACAGAACTCAAGGAGCTAGACAACTTGGACACGGATGCAGACGAGGGCTGGGCTGGTACGTACCGGTGCCAGCAAAAGTGGCACCGTCTGGATCACTGCTATTGGGTTATTTCTATCGCCAATATCCTCCCTTGCTGATTTTAAAATGCTTCATATAGAAAGGTAGACTTCTACGTTTGAGTTATGGCTTGTTGAGCCTACTACACTGGTTCAGAGAGAGCAGGCTCTCAGGTTCCCATGCACCTCCTGTGTTCTCCAGGGGCTCAAATGGAAGTGGACTACACAGAGAAACTCAACTTCAGCGACGATGAGGAGAACCAAGCTGCTAAGGAGAAGGGAGACGCCTGGTGAGTCTCACGGACAGCGTGTTTGTTGATCAACTTGGTGGAGCCTCAAATGCAAATTGGCCAGTATTTCGTTTTTTACTTTACAAAGCCGTTTACATTTTTCCTACACTGTAACCGTATATGTGACAGTATGTTGTGCTCAAAGAATGCAGTAGAACTGTGCCTCAAGGTTCAAAAACTGGTACAGCGAAGAAATCTGACCTTGTAGATGCATTAAAAGATCACAATGCAGTGATGAAATGCGATCTTAAGTTCAATATGTATACAGAAATTATGCAAAATGTACAAGTACTGTATCTTAACATCTGTGGCTCTGGGCTTCGTATTGGTGCATCGACACAAAGTGCTCAAACTGTACTTGTTCTACACAAGAGTTTCACGTTTCAGCTATGAAAACCCATTTTGTGGTTCTGTGTTTAAGGGAGTGGATGGGTAAGGTGGAGAGAATGAGACCCAGACCATCAGACGGCCGCGTCGGAGGGAAGGAGGGCTCTGAGGACCATGGCGGCAGAGCCAGAGCGCCCTCTCCTGGCAGCCACGGGCAGTACAGTAAAAGTACAGCTCCACAGGTGAGGCGTTAAAAAGGGGCAAACCCTGCAAGTTGCATCCTACTGGGTTTAACATCTTGCAGTTGAGAGAACCCTAATAATAATAATAATAATAACAATAACAATAAAAAAACATCTCCAACTCCAGGGTGCTGGTCGTTCAGCGGCTGCCGGGGTCTCTCGCGGTGCCAAACCACCTACCGCATCAACAGCAGCTGGCGAGGAGGATTCTGAGGCCTGGCGTCAGAAGCGCAAGAAGCAGTCTGATCTCTCGGAGGCCGTGGAGCGAGCCAGGCGCCGGCGGGAGGAGGAGGAGAGACGAATGGACGAACAGCGGCTGGCGGCCTGCGCTGAAAAACTGAAGCGCCTCAACGAGAAGCATCGCCCCGTGGCCGAGAACACGCCCGACAACGCCAATGAGGACACGGGTGCAGCGCGCGACAAGACACCCCCGCTGTCGGCTCCGCCCGCTCCCACGTTGAACGCAGCGCCGTCGATCACGCAACCCCAGCCCTCGACGACGCAACCCCAGCCCTCGACGACGCAAGCTCCTCAACCGGACAAGGAGAGGCTAGAGAGGGATCGGGTGGAGAGGGAACGGTCGGAGAGGGAGAGGGAACGGTCGGAGAGGGAGAGGGAACGGTCGGAGAGGGAGACGGCGGAGAGGGCGGAGAGGGAGAGGGCGGAGAGGGAGAGGGCGGAGAGAGAGAGGGCGGAGAGAGAGAGGGTGGAGAGGGACCTGGAGAGGGACCGGGAGAGGCTGGAGAGGGAGAGGGTGGAGAGGGAGAGGGTGGAGACGGACCGGGAGAGCCTTGAGAGAGAGCGGGTCGAGAGGGAGATGCGGGAGAGGGAGGCGGCGGTTGCCGCTGTTGAGGAGGAGGTTCACTTTGCGGCACATCAGCCCAGTCCTCCGGTCCAGAGGTCTGTTGTCGTGGCTCCCGACCCTCCAAGTGGAGCCGACGGCTCCTTGTCAGACCTGGGCCCCCTGGGGGAGAAGGGTCACCCTGACAGGGGGACGTCCATGCCGATCAGAGACTATTTCAACATCGACGACAGCCGAGGTGAGCCCACGTTCATGCATGACTTGTGGTGGCTTTGTGGCCGGTCTGGTACGGCCTACGTGACAAATTGGATCTTGCATGCTACAATATGCAAGGTGACAAGAGAAACAGAAGTTAAACAAAAAAACGTTCCTGTTTTTAGTTCAATTGTTATCCATAATGTCATGTCAGTTTCATGACAGTTGACATAGGTTTTAATCCTTCCTTCTCCTTTTGATGCATCCTCTGACTCTGCCCCGTCTATGAAATGTGACGACCATTGAAATATTGAAACACCGCCAGGATTTTGACCCAAGGAATGGGGCATTGTTGCCTGGATGTTGTCTTACGCCCGCTCTCCATGTGTGTTTTATATCCGTCTCCCTATAGACGAGCCCCACCTTCCCTTGCCTCGTATGGACCCTCCCAGCCCTGAAGAAGCTTCCATCGCGCCCTCGGAGCTGGAGGGGGAGGCTGGAGCCGGCATGCGACCCCCGCTGACCTCAGGCTACTCCAAACAGTTCCAGAAGTCTCTGCCCCCGCGCTTCCTCAGGCAGCAGGTATGTGTGTGAGGAATCTTCTGGCAAGAAATATCCAAATGTCCTTTAGCAAGACACACTCTGAGGTTTCATTTTCATTATGAATAAAGGCTCTGCTGAGGTCTTCATCTTAACACTTGTTCACCCTCGGCATAAACACGAGGGGAAAATGAATAGATCCCAATATTTAGGGGGTGACATAGTATTGATAACCCTTCGGTTAATACCAATTGTTTTCCAATATTTAATATGGTCACGTGTTGTGATCTCTTCTCTCTTCAGGAGCAGATGAAACAGCAACAATGGCAGCAGCAGCAGCAGCAGCAGCAGGGCGGCGGTTCTGTTTCCCCCTCAGCAACGGGAACCGGGGTTTCAGCCTCACAGCAGCAGCATCGCTCCATGTACCAGCCCATGGGTCCTCACCATCAGCACCTGGCCACCACCATGGGATTTGACCCCCGCTGGCTTATGATGCAGTCGTACATGGACCCCCGCATGATGCCTGGTCGGCCACCGATGGACATGCCGTCCAACATGCACCCAGGTATAGGGCTGCACAATTCATCGAAGTCGCAATTCATATATACACAAATTCTGGAAAAATATATAAATGCATAAATAAATCCAGATTTTGTACACCCGGTTACATTACAAACCGTTGCCACTCAGCAGTTGCTTTATTATTGTTTTGTATATACAGTAGGTGCCACATAATATGAATTTAATTGTTAGTCTGTTAATCTCAATGAATAATCACAATATCAGGCAAAATAATCAGTGATCTTTTGTCATCGTGCAGCCCCACACAGGTAGCAACACCTGCCGTTTTGTTTAGGAGCAGTAGGATGCTGTCTCCTTGTTGTCACTGGTCCCAGTGTGACGATGTAGCGGTGAAGACCCCACCCTCATCCATGCTGTGTGTTTTTGTCTGCCGTGGCAGGGAGAATGGCTCCGAAGCAGATTGTGCGCAGGGAACCAGGGGACAACTCCAGCTCCAGCTCAGACTCCTTCGACCACCTGACCCGGCCCATTCGAGACCACGGCCTGGCCTCCGAGCCACGCATGGTGTGGGGGTCAGACGCCTACGCCCAGTCTGAACCCTTGCCCTCCGTCACACCTCCTAAGGGAAGGGAAGATGGCAAGGAATCCAGGTAGGAACACATGGACATGCCAGAACAATACCCATACAGCTCTCAGAAATGATGATACTTGTTTTTTATTCTTTTGATCATAAGATGTTTCTTTGTTCTGCAGGCTGGACTCGGGGATGGACCTCGACAGAGGCCTTTCTGCCATGTACCCCCAGGACCACAGCTCGCTGGAGTCGCGCAAGAGTGACTTTTTCCGGGACCCCACAGAGGCACTGTCTTCATTTGGACCGGGCCCAGAGGACCTCTCGCGTCCTCTGGACAGAACCCCCGTGGGCTCTGGCTTCGACCTGGAGGACCCAGGCCTGCCTAGCGGGGAGGAGGTGGAAGCCCTCGGCCAGGCCATGCTCCAGAGGAGTGTGTCCCACGGCTCCAACCAGTCTCTTAAAATGGACGAGCCCCAGTTCGAAAGCCTGCCCCCGGGAGCCAAATCCCTGGAGCTCCAAGATGCGGCGGGGAAAGCCGAAGAGAACCTGCGGAATGAGTCGTTTTCCCAGGCGCTGAGCAGTAGCCGGGCCACACCGCCGGCCGACGTCCTCCACAAGCCGGAGAAGCTCGCCTTGCCCGCCTCCAGCAAGCAGAAGGCAGAGCTGCGCTGGGGCGGCAGGTCCGGAGCCGGCCGCAGGGAGGGTCCCAGCGGCGAGAGGCCCCTGCGGCGGTCCGGGCCCATAAAGAAGCCCGTCCTGAGGGACATGAAGGAGGAGCGCGAGCAGCGGGAGGAGAGGGAGAAGCGCCACGAGAGGGGCGAGCGAGGAGAGAAGCCCAAAAAGGAAGCCCCACCTAAAGCCCAGTCCGCCGCCGTCGCCGTCTCGGAGGGGTCCAGGGCTCCGGGCGAAGGCCCGAGAGAGGCAGCCGAGCCCACTGAAGTGGCCCAGGGTCCGCAAAGAACCAGAGACTCACAGCCTTCGTCTGGGGCCCCCACCTCGTCTTCGCAGGAAGATAAACTAGAGAAACCAGCCGGCAACAACAAGCATCCAGAACCCAAACTTCCCTCCAGGAAGGAGTCGAACCTCCCTCCACGGTCATACCGGCGTGAGGAGCGGGAGAGGGAGCGAGATAGGGACCGGGATCGGGACAGGGAAATGGACCGGGAGAGGGAGTGGCCTGCGGACGGCTTTAAAGGGCGTGGCCGTGGGGAGTATTACTCCAGAGGGAGGAGCTACAGAGGGACCTATGGTGGGAGGAGCCGGGGGGGGCGCGGTCGCAGCCGAGGGGAGTACCCTTACCGGGACCCCCGCTCCCGTGCTGATCTCCCCGTCGGCGGTGCCGCCGCCTTCCGGAACCGGGAGGAGAGCGAGACGCGCAGCGAGAGCTCCGACTTTGAGGTCATGCCAAAGCGCCGGCGACGCCGGGGGTCCGACACGGATTCGGAGAGCGAGGGCGGCCGGGAGTCAGCTAGCGACACGGGTCCCTCGGACCGAGAGCCCAGCACTAAACCCAACCGACCGCTCAGACGCGAACTGCCCGGTGAGGCCCACCCCGGCCCCCACAAGCCGGGTTTTGGACCCCCTCACATGGGGGAGCGAGGTGGACCGAGAGGGGATGATGAGAGCAGGCCCAAGCCAGGGTTTCTCCCCAAAGGAGAGCCTTCTCGGCGGGGTCGAGGAGGGCTGTACAGCAGGCGCGGGGGCGCCAGGGAGCGTGGGGGCTCCCGCTCGGCTCCCCTCAGGAGGCCCGGTACCAGAGAGTCCTCTCAGTGGCCCTCCAAACCCATGGAGACCTTCAGGCCAGAGGACACGGAGTCTGCGTCCTCCAGGTACGACCACCCGCCTAACGACAGACGCCCCCCTAAATACGACGCCAATAAGTTTAGGGAGGGGGCGCCTCAGAGCAGCAGGGAGAGGCCCCGTCGGCCCAGACCTGCCCGGCCCCCCAGACAGGACAAGCCTCCCCGCTTCCGCAGGCTGAAGGAGAGGGAGGCGGCGGTGTTGGCTGGCGGAGACGCGGCCTCCGACCCCCCTGCCCCGCTACCCCCGGAGCCTGCCGCTGCTGTCGCCTGTCCCGCGCCCCACGGCGCGTCCCCGGCCTTGTCCAGGGCCCCGGGAACCCCCGTTACCGTGCCCGCGGAAGTGGGCGCCGCCGTGCCCGCCCCCGACGCCGAAGCGTCCCCACCAGACACCGGCAGCCCCGCCGTCACTGTCGGCGGCACCAAGTCACCGGACTTGTCGAACCAGAACTCCTCGGACCAAGCCAACGAGGAGTGGGAGACGGCGTCTGAGAGCAGTGACTTTAACGAACGACGGGAGCGAGAGGAGAGGAGGGGAGCGCTGGAGGCGGCGGCCGCCGCCGCCGCAGCTCATGCTTCTGCCCCTCCGCCCGCCGCCCCCCAGGGCTCCGTGACTCCCACCAGGACCCCGCCCGACGGGGGTCCCAGACGCGACGGCGCTGCCTCCTCCGCCAAGAGGAGCTTCTCCAGCCAGAGGCCTCCGGATAGGCCCAACCGCCGGGGCAACAGCGGCCCCAAGGCGGGCCGCTGCTACGCTGGAGGGAAGGGTGAGAGGCGGGGAGGAGCCAAGACCGGCCGCAGGGGGTGAGTTTCAAACTAATGTCCACTTCTGAAGGCTTTGCTTGGTTGGGCTTACAACTGCACAGCACAATGGAGTAAAGACGCTTGAGCGTGTTGGTTAGAATGACCCGTTTCTTGTCAGGCGTGTTGCTGCTCATTTCACAGATCACCGACCATTGTTTTGTGTGCCTGAGTCGTGCTCGGCTGTGTGACAATACTTTGAAGTAGGACAACTGGTCATGATTACACTTTTCTTCCTGCCATACCCCACTATTCCCAGCTCTTGCAATATATTTCCCCTGTTGCTTCGTCGTAATTGGCTGTCAAAATGTTTTTCATGAGGAGCTAAATACAGTCTCTGCCAGAGGTATTATCTTCAGTCTGTTCTCTCCTGCGGTATTTCTGCTGAGGAATAAAATGAAATCTGTGCTTGACCTACTGTTACTACTACCTGTTAGGCTGCTCATGTATTATGACAACGTGGTCATGGGACTAGCCTAGAATGATCCTAAAGACTGGGTGACACGGCAAACAGGATCAACATGTGGGTGGAATGTGATTTGAATACTTAAGGATTTGATTCGATTGAGAATGCACTAGCATGTGTGTTGCCGGATCAGAGATGTTATGTTATTGGTCGAAATGCAAGCCTGCCATCATGGGAAAGTTAACAATTATTAATATTTAATAGACATGCTTTTGTTGAATATATGAGTAACGTGTTGAAATATGCTTAAAGTCAATTATCAATTCATGGTGTATTTAATGATTGGCCCAGGTCTACAAACTTTTGAGTGCAATTAGGGATGCTAATTCTGCCTTTTTTCATTAACCATTAACCGATAAGAATTAATGTGCTATAAAAAATGGACGAAGTCCAAAAAATTTGAACAAATTTTGTTTTCATTAGAAAGGAGAGCTGCCCTGATTGATACTTTAAAATGTCAAGCTTCTGGTAATCGTTACGTTTCCCAAGGTATATTGGAATAGTTAAACACCTAAACCTGTGAGTTGTCATGTAGGCTGGCTACGTGAAGTCTGTGTGAGCATGCGGCCCCAGCATTATTAAATAAAACAGAATATTACTAAGGCTTTTATTACAACTAACTAATGATATCAGCTATGAAAGCACTTGGTTACAATTAGCATACAGCAGGCTAACAGGTTTTCGATTAGTTTAAAGTCAAACATATTGTCGGTTAAACGGTTAATTGTTAACATCCCTACATTGGGTCTAGTGTTTTCGTGAGTCTTTCTGAAGAAGCCTTCTAGCAGATGCCTATTTAATACTATTATATTTTTAATTAGGTGTGAAACTAGCAAACCAGTTGTAATTATCTGTCCTTTACGTAGCCTTAACACAAGCTGAAGATGTACTTTATATTAATGTACTGTATATCATTCTCAACAATGGAGAATATTGTGATTTTATAAAGTGTGTGTGTGTGTAGGTCCCCCATGCATGTGTTTTGTCTCCGTCTCTCTGACCCAATTCATGTCGTGTCTCCCACAGGGCTGCAGGACAGCAGAACCCAGATTCCTCCTCAGCAGCTGCGGGCCCGGGGGCCCAGAGAACCGCTAAGGATCAGCCCGCCCGCCGCAAAGATGACGCCAAACAGGCTGCCAAGAAGCCCAAAGAGAACGCTCTCTCCCAGTTTGACCTCAACAACTACGCCAGTAAGGGAACATGCTTCGTTCACGCACCATGCAACACACTACATGCCCCATTTTCAGTAAGGGAACATGCTTCAGTCACACACCATGCAACATACTACATGCCCCCTTTTCAGTAAGGGAACATGCTTCAGTCACACACCATGCAACATACTACATGCCCCCTTTTCAGTAAGGGAACATGCTTCAGTCACACACCATGCAACATACTACATGCCCCCTTTTTCAGTGTCGTCATTTTCATTTGTATCATTTGGGACCAGGGTGCAAAATTAACTTTTTAGGATTTTGTCTTGGAAAAGTCAACCGGCCGAGCAGTTGTTTCAATATGTAAAACTGAATTTATTAACCTGCCCCCAATGGTCAAATCTCATCGGTTGGTGGCAGGTGTTAATGTTGGGACTGCATTTCTTATGGTTATGACTACAACTCCATCCCTGCATCTGTATCCTGTTATCTGAGCAGTGCACCCACCCTCTCAGTGAAAGCCAAATATGAGCGTGCTGCGTGTGACCCTTGACCCCCGTCTCGTCTCTCTCCAGGTGTGGTGATCATAGACGACCACCCCGAGGTCACCACCACAGAGGACCCTCAGTCCAGCGCCATTGACGACGGCTTCACCGAGGTGGTGTCTCGCAAGCAGCAGAAACGCCTGCAGGACGAGGAGAAGCGGAAGAAGGAGGAGCAGACCACTCAGGTTAGACGCCCAGAGGGCTGTAATGTAGCCCGAGTCTCTCTCTGGGTCGGTGACGCAGGACCTAACACCGGCGGCTCTCTTGCAGAACTGGGGTAAGAAAGGCTCCGGAGAGAAGGGCAGAGGAGGTGGAGGAAAACTGCCCCCGAGATTCGCAAAGAAGCAGTCGTCCCAACAGAACCACCACCACCAACAACAACAACAACAGAACTCCCAGCCTCAGCCCTTGTCGGCTGCTGCCGCCACCCCCTCCGGTGCCCCCTCCCAACCCCAGGCCCCCATCTCTGCCCCCCAGCACCCTCACCCGGCCCCCTCCCAACCCGCCACCGCCCCCCTGCCTCTGGAGGGAGCGGTGGCCCCTCTGCCTCCCATTGCCTCCCCCGCCGTGGACTTCACCTCCAAGAGCCTCCCGCCTGCACCCTCACAAACGCACAGCACCCTGGGTACGGAGCTCTGGGAGAACAAGGTGTCGGGCTCCGCTGGGCTCCCCGACGCCAAGAAACGTGAGTATGACGGTAAATATTATCCTCCCCGGTGTGTTGACTTGGTCAGTAGTTTGAGTCTTGGCTGTGGCTTTTGGACCTTTTTGCTCTTGGACCAATGCGCCTGGACCTCGGCTCTGGCTAATAGTGTGTTATTCATTCCAGTTGGTCCAATCAGCTCACCGCAGCCGCCCTCAGTCAGTGCCTGGAACAAACCGCTCACATCTTTCACTGTGACCTCTGAGGTAAGCCTCTTGCGTGCTTTGCCTGTCATTTATTAAACCGTTCTTTTGATAACGTTTTTAATGGTTAATCGAGAAGAGGGCTCTTTCTTCTACATTGCACTACTCTTGACGTTTTATTGTCACGTGATGATTTGTGTGACCGAGGGGCAGGAAGTCTTTTAAATTGGGAAGCAGTGGTGCCCCAAAGATGACGTGGAGTGAAAAATAGGGACGTGAATAACTCGAATGATCGATTGTTCGATGTGTGCCAACATTCACAAATGGATCATCGGCAAGAAATCACTTCATTTCTTAAACGCCAAAAAAAAAAACGTAACAGTGAAAAACCAAATTTATTCTGGTATTAATCCTCATGAATTTTGTCTGGTAAATACTTCAATTAGGCTAACATAATAATGCAGAAGAGAGAAAAAGTCCAGCCATATTAGGCATACCGCTAATACCAACGCACGCATTAGAGCACCGTGCGCATTTCGTAGTTTGTCTAGCCAATTAAAAAGCTGTCCAATGTTTACCAATACTCCAGCTGTAGCCGACACCCCACATCAAAACTGGTTTTCCCGTTAGGTCCGCCCATCGATCGACAGAGGGGCCACATTGTAATCTTTCCACGCCCTCCGTATAATGAATGTCCCCGTCGTTATCGTTATGGTAGGGCGTGAAGTCCGGAGCCGAGGCCAGCGCCGAGCTGGGAATGGACAGCATCCAGTTCGGAGCGCCGTCGTCCACCGACAGCGACGGCGTGCCCGCCCTGCCGGAGGCGGGAGTCGAAAACAAGCTGCCCGCCCCCAAGGAGCAGAGGCAGAAGCAGCCCCGCGCCGGACCGATCAAAACACAGAAGGTACCAGAGGGCGGCTGGGGCCATAAACAGAATCATCTGTTGAGAACAAATGTGTTGACCCCTCCATGTGTCCTAACCCTCTCCTTCCCCAGCTCCCCGACATGGAGCCGCCGGAGACCAAGGAGTACAAGCCGGGCCCCATCGGTAAGGAGCGCTCCCTGAAGAACCGCAAGGCGAAGGACGCCCGCGGGGTGGAGGGCGACGGCCTGGAGGCAGGCGTCCCCAGCGGTGTGGCGAGCAGAGCCACGGACTCCAGCCCCACCACCAGCGATGCCGCCGTGCCGGAGCTGGGCGGAGACATTGAGGGCATGATCACCGTGCCGTCGGCCGAGTACACCAGCAACTCCAAGGTACGCCTCGGACGCCGCTTGCACTTTGTGGCTTTGTGAACACGATTAAATGAAATAATTAGATCAATTATAAGAGCAGCGTGGCCTCTCTGACTGTATACCCTTCAATATAGGCGTACTAAGCTGTCTTATAGGCCTGTTTGTTTCTATCATGAAATGGTGCGTGATCCGAGAGTCGTATCTCGGCAGAGATGATTTTCTCTGCCGGCCCGTGCTACATCCTTTTTTTGCTTAGCTGCTTCCTGTATCAGGAGTTACTCACTCTGGTGTGTTTGTTCTTCAGGAGTCTGTAACAGACTACACAACCCCCTCCTCCTCGCTGGCAGACAGTGTTCCCACAGGAGGAAGCAAGATGGAGGAGAGCCTGGTGGCCAATGTAGGTTCCATCTGCATCTTTCACCGGGCTACACCAAACACTTTATTAACTTAGTCTTTCTTCACATTAAAAATATCCTGAGTGATCCTGACATTTTCTTTTATTATCACTGACTTGCAAACATTGCAGAAGTCATGAAAGTCGGCAGTAAAACGAAGAAAATATTCAATCTGTTGGTGAAAACATGAGAAATGAAAGCGGTTCATTCCTCCTCCCTCTAGGTGCCGCTGCCTCATTCTCTGCCTCGGAGAGAGGCCCTGCAGCAGACCTCCAGCCTCAACACGGTCTCTCCTGCCACCGTGGACCTCACACTGAAGGTGTGTGTGTGTAGCTGTGAATGCGAATGCAGTAGATGCTGGTTTGGATTGTCTTCATTCAGTTTTGCTTGTGCGTATTTGTCCAGATGGAGTCGGCCCGCAAGGCGTGGGAGAACTCCCCCAGCCTGGTGGAGAAGAACTGCCCCGTCACCTCCTCCTCGTCCCCCATCACCTCCGGGGCCGCCTCCTACTCCTTCTCCTCGGCCTCGATGCCCCAGATCCCCGTGGCCTCGGTCACCCCCAGCACCTCGCTGTCGGGTAACGCTCCCTCCATCTGTCCTGTCAAATCAACACCGTGTAGACACTGTAGAAATGCACTTTTAAAATCCTCTTCTGGAAGCTTCACCCGCTCTGGTGAATGAGAATATCTCCATAACGACACGGGAAGCAAGGCTCTGTGCCGTCTCCCCCCAGAGGTTCCCCTGTAGCGTAGTAGGACTGCCGGATCAGATATTACGCACTCAGTAGATCCAATAATGATGTGATAATGAGATTGACCAATACGTTCCCCCTCTCCTCCCTGCCTGTAGCCCCCGGGACCTACACCACGTCCTCCCTGAGCACCAAGACCACCACCGCCTCGGACCCCCCCAACATCTGCAAGGTGAAGCCCCAGCAGCTCCAGGGCGTGGGCCTCTCGTCCTCCGGTAGCAGCTTCTCCCAGCTGGGCTGTGTGCCCCCTCTGCTGCCCCAGCAGACCCCCCAGGTCTACGTTTCTCAGTCTGCAGCAGGTGAGCAGAACATCAGCCAGGTCTACAGATGATTCAACTCTAAACTCTGTATCGGTGATGTGACGACCACACACGGTATCCCCGGCAAAAATGACCAAGAGTGAGTCGTATGAGAGCCACTAGTCTACACTACCACAGGGGATTGCGACGAGTCCAGTCAAAACCCTTGTTCCCGGCCTAGTGGTGGTTATATGGCCGTCTGTGTGTTCAGGTTCTGCAGCCCAGATCCCAGCCTTCTACATGGACACTAGCCACCTATTCAGCGCTCCCCACCCTCGCCTGGCGCCCCCATCGCTCGCCCAGCAGCAGGGCTACCAGCCAGGACTCTCCCAGGTACGGATCCAGAGCGCCAACATGCAGGGAACAGTGAATGTTCTGATGGTAATAACTGAAACGTGCAGGGTTTTAGGGAACAGCTTTTTAAACATGGAACAGGGAATGGTTGACCGGGAACGCTGTGAATGTCCTGTACTGATTTCCGGTCCTCTGCTTCCTCTTGCCCGCAGCCTCCGGCGGTGCAGCAGATCCCCATCCCCATCTACGCTCCGCTGCAGGGGCAGCCCCAGCACCAACACACCCACCAGGCCCAGCCTGTCTCCCAGCCCCAGGACCTGTTCAGCTCCTCGCTGCAGCCCTACAGGTACAGGCTCCGGCCACACCCTCCACCGCCACGCTGCCCAGGCCAGCGTCATGCTGGTGTTCAACTTAATAACCCACATCGACACACAAAAACATGCCAGAAAAGACAAAAGCACATTTTAATGACCGCCTACGAGTTTCAAAAAGTGAGATCTGAGCAGTCGTAACAGTCGTAAAGGTTTTAGAAAAAACAGCCACGTAGGGTTCCATAGGAGCAGGTGTGAGGGGCGTGGTCAAAACCCACGTCACACTGGCTCTAGCCAGGGCGCACAGCCAATAGAAAACTACCTCTCTGGAGAAGCGTTTTTACCCGGAAGTAGCAGAATTTCCCGTTTAACATCTCAATACATTTCTTGTCAAAAATAACACTTATAACACTTCATAGAGACCCAAACGGATTCTTTTTCAACTGAAAAAATGTGATTTTTAGGGTTTACTTGACCTTTAATCCTGCGTTTGTCCGTCCGTCCTCCCCCCAGGTCTCAGCAGGCCTTCATGCAGAGCAGCCTGTCCCAGCCCTCCATGATGCTGTCGGGGCCCTCGCTGCACAGCTACCAGGCGTCAGACCTGGGCAAGCCTCAGTCCAGCCTGGCCTACCAGCAGCCCTCGTCCACCCAGCACATCCCCATACTGTTCGAGCCGCAGCTCAACCAGCCGTCTGGCATGGGCGGCTCGCAGCTCATCGACACGCACCTACTGCAGGTGGGTCCTGTGACAGATATTGTGTATGCGATATGATTAGTTATTAGTGGGAATGATCATTTTTGCATCACAATTTTTCATTTTCACTGAAAAAAACTGAAGGTGCCTTCTATTTGCCTGTATATTAAAACTCTGGATTAAGACCCGTGTGCTGTTCATAGCCGTTATCCAATACCGGTACAGCAGACCCACACGTCCCACAGTGTTTGAGGATATTCTCAATGCTGAAGTCTTGACAACCTGTGTGTGTGTTTCAGGCTCGGCAGGGGATGAATCAGCATTCCAACATGTACTCGGGACAGGTACAGCAACACGGACACGGACACGGCCACGGCCACGGCCACGGCCACACGCATGGGCACGGACACGGACAGAGTAGTTACTATAGCAACACACAGTCTGCCAGCTCTGCAATGCAACAGGTAATATTTCCAGTAGGAATGCACTGTGTTGGTCAGTGTGTTTCCTCCACTCATTTCTCATCCGTACCATCTTACCAGGACTGTCCTTCTGTATCTCACCAGGATCAATCCAAACAATCCGCCTATTGTTTTTCCTTTCGAAGACACTTAATAAAGTTAATTTTAAGTAATAAATCTACACACACACACACACACACACA